>QNQO01001911.1:0-193228 GCA_003290165.1 Berberis thunbergii
CGTTGGAGCCCGATTTCACAACTTTCTTAAGCTGAAACCCAATCCACTCTCCCATTTGTAAATCAACAAAAACTTTGATTCTAACCCTCGAGCTCGATTCAAACAACAACAAACCTCCTATTGACTTTTGAATCCCAAATTTTTCCCATCAATTTTCAACAAACGAAGATTTCGGCATTCAAAACTCATATCTCATAAGATTAAGCACAAGCGAACAAGTATACAAGCATCAAAGAAATAACTAAGATATAAAAATTGGATGGTGTTACCCCTTGTCGGAAACGCTAGCTGCAATGAATCTGATGAGAGTCTGGTCGCCAAGTGCAAGTTCCCTCATAAAAGATCTTAACCGCCCTTTTCAAGCTCTCATTCAGAAAATCACCGTTCAAAACAAAAAATGTCACCGTTCAGAAACCCATTACGGTCGTTCAGATCTGCTCTCATTGTTCGCCGTCCAACAACTCTCATCCTCACCGTCCACTCTCACTCCCTTAATGCTTCACCCTCCAACAACTCTCATTCTCAGATGGAATGCTAGATCTGCTCTCACACCCTCAATGCTTCACCGTCCACTTTCACGCCTCCTGCTCTCACTCATATCTGCTTCACTGTCCACTTTCACTTGCTCACTTTGCTCATCAGATCTGTTTCACCCCTCACTCAGATCTGCTTCACCCCTCACAAAAATTCGCTTCACCATCCACTTCTCACTTGCTCATCATATTTGCTTCACCCCAAAGTCTAGATATCGTTGTGACCAAATCTGCTCACTTGTTCACCGTCCACCTCTCACTTGCTCATCATATTTGCTCACAATACACCTCTCACTTTGCTCCCCACTTGCTCATCAGATCTTTTTTTTGGAAAGCGAGTTGGGTGTTTATAGGATCCCATAACCTATCAACAAGATGCGACCTACAGGTCAACACCATAAGAAAGTAACCATGCTGCCGGCGGTTCTCGAACCTAGGACGTGGGGGATAAACCCACACAGCCCTAACCACTTGACCATAACACCATTGACTTGCTCGTCAGATCTGCTCACTGCTTCACCCCAATATGTATTTCATTCAAATTAACGAAAAAGTCTTATTTTCACCGCTCGAGGGATTGAAACAATTTGCTAAATCTCGCATTTCCTTACTTGCAAACACTCGTGTTAATTTTTTGTAACGATGTGTCATGATTAGAAAATGAAAATATTGATCGATAAAATATCATTTTTTACGGTTTTATTTTATTATAAAAAGTATCTTATTCACCCAAGTACATGGAAAATGGATATGAAAAAATATTTGATATGAAAAAAATATTTCCAAGTCAACTTAATTTTCATTTATAGTGAATATACAATCAATCAAGCATGACATGCTCTAGTACAAAACCATGTGGAAGGCAAGTGATAAGTAATGCAATTACTCCTAAATATAAAAAAGGGTTTTTTTTTAGTTTCGACTTATTATTTTATAGTCATTAGGGTTTGACTATAATTTTGAAAACTATTTCAGTTTAGCCCAGACGAAACCATTAAGTCTACATCATTGACCGATAAAAATATTTTTTGAACCTTTTTGCCCTTACCATGTTTTAAACCATAGTTAAGCTTATTTCCCTAAAATTATATAAAATGAGGTATATAAAATACTCCAGATTTGTTGACAAACTTATCAGCTTCACAGTTTGGAGAGATGACTTGCTAGAGATAAACATAGAGAAACAAAGCAGAGTTCGAGGCAGCGCACTAAAATGCACAGAAAAGTGAGAAAAATCAAAGAGCTACTATATTTTAATTTTACTCGTAACTGAAATACAGAACTTGGTTTCTTCATATTAACTTGCAATTTACCAATCCAATACTCAGAAGATTAAAGGACTTATCAGTCCAACTCGAACTAAAACATAAGAAGAAAACAGTACTTACTGTAATATTCATCACTTGTGTCGACATTTGGCTAATATCTCTACCAATCTGTCATTTGACCCCCTTAAAGAAGGTTCCTGTGAGAAACAGAATAATAAGTGTTGGTACACTCATATTCTCCCAAGGCCCTCTTAGAGTTTGTAGCTTTGCACATTAGAGTTTTTTTGTTGATTTGTAACCTCACGTAGGAAAATTATTCAAGCTTCCCTTTTTCTTTTTTCTTTTTTTAACCCATAAAAGATTACATTTACAACCCGCATTTTCAGAAACAAAAACAGAGACTGAGATATCGGAAGTGTGAACATAAGCTACGCTGGGCTTCTCCTCTGCCACCACACCTTCGCCACTCTCTCTACAAACAAACCTTCCTCGACCTCTGCTTCCGCCACCAACACCGCCGTGGAAGACCTAAAATTGTCTGATCCTTGTTGATATTTTAGGGCAAGGAGATTACCATGTCTGTCACAAACACTATATATGAAAGGGGGGTAAAAATATAAAAAAAAAAAAAACTAACAAACATGACTGACTAGAATTGTTCATCAAAAGAAGAGATAAAATTAATAATAAATGTGCTTGAAAAAAAATAAAATGACTTGTATAGATAAATATTAGAATCAACAACAACATTGATGAAGCATATCATGTTTTGCATAAGACTTGTATGTGGATGATGTTTGCACAACTGAACATCATCATCAATGGAAGTTCGAGCGAGGAATTTGGTTCCCCAAGAGCTGTTAGATAGGTAAAATTTGAAGGTTTAATCCAATTTGGTTCACAAGGTTGTTCACACACCAATATGCCAAGATCAGTATAGGAACGAAGTTATCGAATTTTTTTGAGTTGAGTCGCGGAGTAGGTTGTTCTCTTTAAGACGTTTCACGGCTCTGTCCAAGATTATGCAAGCAGTCTGTAAGCCTCGTTGTCCCCAAAATAAAATAACTCAGAATATTTTTTGTATCTCGTTCAGTCACATGCCTGAAAAAAACGAAAATGTATTCACCTAGTTTCTTTTGCTCAGAATCACGAAAATCAATTAAACTGTTTAGTGTTTTTATCTAAGAGAGATAACATAATATGTTTCATCTCAATTCGCCCCGCCCTGCTGGTCAGACGGTAGTGCGCGGAGTGGATCAATATTAGTTTATTTTCTCCCTCCTCATAAAAATGAGTAACCCTTGGAGTCCCAAACCCAAGTTCAAATATTATTCTCATTAACTCGTTCAAAGTGAATAACATACAGAATATGAGACTAAACAATTTTAAAGATGTATTTGAAAGTTAATAAATCATTTTTTTTTTAATTCAAACCAATATTTCAATAGTGACATCCTTCACAACTTAAAGGGGAATTCTAATTGGCGAGGAAACCAACGAGGAACGCGCGAGGGAGGGGGTGGAGCCCTTCATCTCTCTCGAGATGCGCGATTGCACATATCTCGAGAGGGATGGAGGGTTCCACCCCCTCCCTCGCGCGTTTCCTCGCTGTTATTACAGACCTCCGTACTGATTAAAATCACATTCTCATCATTACTAACTGGTAATACAAGCTAATCATCATCATCATCATCATCAAAGCCCATTTTCGAGATTTTTGGGGTCGGCTACATGAATTTTGGTTCTCCAAGCAATGCGATCTGCCCACATTTTCTTGTCTAATCCAAGCTCAATGATATCTTCATTCACCGTCTTCATCCAAGTTTTCAACGGTCGTCCCCTCCGTCTACACCCTCCATTAAATTGCCAATCTAAACATTTTCTAATTGGTGCCGTGCTTGGTCTCCTCCGCACATGACCAAACCAAGTTAAACGTCTTTTTCTAATTTTTTTCCTCTATGGGCGCTACACCTAAGTATCTCCTAATTCTTTCATTTCTAATTTTATCCTTTCGAGTTTTTACCACACATCCACCTTAACATACACATTTCTGCTACTGCCATTCTATGCGTATGTTGTCCCGTAGTAGCCCAACATTCTGAACCGTATAGCATGGCTGGTCGAACAATTGTCTTATAGCATTTCCCTTTTAGCCTTGCAGACATCCTTCTATTGCATAATACTCCTGACGTCATTCTCCATTTCAACCAACTAGCTTTAATCCTATGGTCTACATCTTCTCCAATAGCCCCATTCTTTTGAATTATAGATCCTATATATCGAAAAACCTCACACTCTGGGATCTCGACACCTTCGATCTCAATTGCATTACTTCTCCCTCTTGGTTTACACCCAAAGTTGTACACTAGATACTCCGTCTTCGAACGGCTAATTTTAAAACATTTACTCTCTAAAGCCTCCCGCCATTTAAGTAATTTCTGACCTAAACCTGCACTAGTCTCATCCATTAAGACAATGTCATCTGCAAATAACATGCACCAAGATACATCTTCTTGCAAATGTCTCGTCAACTCATCCATAAATAAGGAAAATTTTAATCGTCGAGGAAACCAGTGAGGGAGGGAGGGAGGGAGAAACCCTTCATCCCCCTCGCGATACGTGCCTTCCCTCCCCTGTACGTATCGCGAGGGAGATGGAGGGTCCTCCCTCCCTCACTGGTTTCCTCGACAGGTAGAATCACTCAATAAATAAGGATACTTGATGGCTAACGAGATGGCCCCGGTGCTCAACTCACCACTACAACAGATGTCGACAACTTCAACTGTCCACTGAGAATCCCAGAAGGGGAAGGAGATGGCATGTTGTTTTATTGCAAAGCCACTCTGACTTCCATTTCACATGAGTATTTTATATTACCTCATTTTATATAAGTTTAGGAAAATAAGGGTTTGATAAAATTTTAGTTTAACTATGATTTAACTTATAGTAAGGGTAAAAAGGTTCAAAAAAAATATTTGCCCATTTAATAACGTAGATTTAACAGTTTTATCAGAAAAATGAGGATTAGACTCAAATAGTTTTCAAAATAATAGTCAAAACTCTAATGACTATAAATTAATCAGTGTCAAACTAAAAAAAAAAAAACCCATAAAAAATTTTCTCATTAAATTTTAGTTTATTTTTGAAAATTTGGAACTAAACATATCATCAGATTTAGTAAAAATGTTATCGTTACATACTACAACAAGTGTAGCATAGAAATATTTGAAACATAAACAAAATATCAATGGTTATGTTTTCTAATTTTACTTTTGAATCTTGAACTTAAAAAATTCAAATTCAATTGCAGTCATTAGTTTACCTAAGTTTTTCTTTTCAACACTAAAACCATGGTTTTGAAATAAGACATAAGCAAACAAATTGTTTGTCCACATAGTTAACTATACTTTATATTTGAATATAATAAAAGAAAAGAAGAAAATGCACGCTAAGATTGAAGTCAAAATTAGGAAAGGCGGAATATGCCATTAACAACAACTATAAGTTCCATCGCAAAGTTGGTCCTTTATTAAGATTCCGGGACTACAAGTTTTAATCAAAATTTTATTTAAATTTTAAAATGGAAAATATGAGAAATGAGAGTTGCGTCTAATAACAAAGAAGGAAAATAAAAAATGACAAGCGAATAAAAATAGTGGTTTTTAAGTTGGGATTCCCATTACTTAAAGTTTACCGTTCATATTAAAAGTTGTTTTGATTTAAGAACACCCTTTCCTATATTTATAATCATTTTTTGATGACAAACATTTCCTTGCAATTTTCCGAGGAAAACCCTTTCTCTATATATATTCACTTTGTCAAATGAATATTAACAACAATATGTAAGTTGATTATCTTTTTTTTTTGCATCAAATTTTGTTTTGGTTTTTTTTTTTTTGTGCACTTTAAGAAATTACTTGTACAAGAACTATATTTTTCTCTTATGCGTTTGAGTTGAAATATTGATGAATTTAGTAAATTATTAACATCAAGAATAACATGTTAAAGTTTCAGTTTGATACGATAAGTATTCCTCTAAATATGTGCCAAAGGTGACCTGGTTGCTCATATATTATGCTTTTTGTTATTTCATTTGAGCTGAATTTTCCAAGCAAGATACAGATTAATGACACTAATATTGTTAAAGTTTTGACTCGATTCGACAAACATTCTTCAAGGTATAGTTCTGCATAATGACCATAGTCGTGGCCCTAACCTAACGAAAAACATAATTCAAATGCAAAAAAGACCAAACTTTACAATTTGATGTGAAAACAAATGAAAAAGAAAAAATATATATTTATTTTAAATTCTCTTGAAGGACATTCTATGATTTTTTTCCAAGTGGTCAAGTGGTGGAATGAGGATGTGTGTACGAGAAAAATATGAGGGTTTTTAAATGGCTCAATAAATCAGAACCTTCTATCTTTATCGAGATTGGAAAATTGTTGTGGAGGATGGGTTCGGCTTATAATTTGTTTAAGAATTTGGTTTTTGACACCTTCACGGTGTTTTGGCATTCCTTAATATAGAAATGATTCTTTTTGTATTTTGTTTCCTTTCCTATCTTTAATAAACTTATTCGTGTTTGGCAAAAAAAAACGAGGATGTTGTGGTATGACAAGATATCCTATGACATATCACACACGCAAGTGTAGTACATTGAGCATTGAGCTCATTTAAAAGCAATCAAAGGTGAATGGTTGAGAATTACTAATCATGGATTTCAAGATAGACTTTATAGCCATTGAAGTCAATTGGATAAAGATAAAAAAATAAAAATAAATAAACATTAGTGTCTAGAGAGCCAAGTCAGGCGTGCCAGTGAGCCTCAATACCCTTCATCATTTTAGAGATCCTCATAAATTCATTAATCGAACACAAACACACACAGAGAGGCCTCTAACACTGATCCGGCGTTAGGGGTCTGACTCTCTAGAATTGGGGTTCAATTATTCTTCATTAAAAAAAAAAAAAAAAAAAGATGTTCACGTGTCACTTCCCCTCCCCTCTTGAATCTACAAAGATGACATTGAAGTGTACTAAATTTCCTTTTTCTTATTTTGTCTTAATTGCTCAACTAAATCTAATAATTTTATTTTAAACAGTAATAAAAAACCCATTTAATGTTCGTACGGTAACAATGGGAAGAAAAAGCAGACCCCTTTTCATATTGTGGGCAATGTCTCAATCTATCTACCATCTCTAAAGTAGAGACAACAAAGAAGAAAAGATCCCCAATTCGCACATCTTGGAATGCAATACACAAACCCCAGACCCGAAAGATAGATCCTTGTTGTTCAATTGTGTGGGTGTTTGGGAGAGATTCTGTTTTTCTGGTTAAAACCCACTCCTTTTATATGATTCCGGTGCCAAAGGTGTGATCAAAATTAGAGCTTTTTGGTGGGTTTTCTATGGGTTGAGAGATTTATTGAAAGTGGGGTTGTGGTCTTTTGGGTGAATTTATTGAATGTTGGTCTAAAAATTGAGAGATTTGATTGATTTGAAGTAAAGGGGTTTGAGAAATATTGTCATTGATGCCGGAGAATAGGCAGGTTCAGAGCAATGGGGTTTCTGCTTCTTTTAATGGACAAGCTGATAATGTTGAAGGTATATTTGATCCTTGCTTTATACCCAAATTTTCAAGTCTGTTGTTTTATGTTACCTTTCAATCAATTTGTGTCAAGTCTTATTGTAGTATGGGTTGATCATTGATTGGGTGCTTGGATTTATGAAGTTGTGATGGAATTTGGCAATGCATATATTAGTTAAAGCTTGGATGTTTGTCCTAAAAGTTGAAAATTTTCACGTGTTTCGATTTAGGGTGTATTCTATGATTGGTATATCTCTCTAGTAATCTGATGGAAAGTAGCAATGCACATCTTAGATGAAGCTCAAATTGCATCATAACGTTGATAAATTTATGTGTGTTGTCAATTTGGCTTGATGTTTGTGTGTGGCATATATTTCGTCTAGACTGCTGTTTCCTATTTTGATCTGAGTTACAATACATGCTTATACTGCAAGAAAAACTTGAGATTTTTGTCTTTTTCAACAGTTTTGTTCTTTTGGTAGATACTGATTATCACTATATGAAAACTGACTATTTTCGGGCATATGTCTGATCGGGCACTTGGATTCTTGTAATGTTTTAGTGAAAGTTTTAAACAAAAACTCAAAATGCATCAGAAAATTGGGGGATTTATGTTTTTTTGTCAATTAGGGTGTTCGGATATCATTTGCTACTTTCTTTTTATAAGGTCAGAGTTGTTCTTTGTGAAGGTTACAGTTGACATTTGGTTGAAGCTCAAAAGCATTTAAACTAGTTGAAAAAATTACTGTTTTTTTATTTGTTTTTAGCAGACACATACATAATTGTAGCTGCATGCAATTGTTTGTTTATTATTATTTTAATTTCTCAATTGATTGAAAGCTGTTTTTGTAATTTGGTTTCATTTTGGTGCTCTGATACTCTGTGGCGGTGATGGAAGTTGGCAAAGCAAATGTTATGAAGCTCAAAATGTATTAGATAGTTGTCTCTGGGAAGTTATGATTTTTTGTCGACATGTTTTGAATTGAAGTGTATGGTTTTGATAGAAGTTACAATTGATTTATTAACTGAAGTGCAAAACTGATTAAAAAGTTGAAATCTGTATGTTTTTCTTAAATGGAGTGATTTTGTTTATGTTCCTAGTTTGTATTGTGCTTATGTAGTTTTGAAGCACGTTGCCAATGTAGCTAATATTTGATGATCAAAATGCATGGAGGAAAACTTGAGATTTATGGACTTTTTGCTCTTTTAGTCGAAATCCTACTGTTGCCATATTGACTTTGCAAGCATTTAATACTGCTTTTTGAGTGATTTGGACTGATCTTGAGTTGGGTGCTTACGATTTTGTTGTTATGGTGAAAGTTGCAATAGATTTGTAAATCAAAGCTAAAGGTTTATTGTGAGTTTTGTTAATTTGGGTTTAAGTTCGTTTTTTTAGCTTCTGTAGAAGTTGCAGTGCCGACAGTAATCAAAGCTAAGTGATTATCATGTGTTTTTCCAGATTAGGTTCTAATTCTGATGTAAAAGTTTTTCTTTCTATTTTTGGTTTGGGTATCTTTTGTTTAGTAACAGAAGTTGAAAGATTTTGATTGAAGCTCAAATGCAATGTTGTTGTTGTTGTTGTTGTTGCGTGCCGCCTATTCTTTGTTATTGTTTGGTGAAGTAATTAAGTGTTGTTGGTTTTTTTGGGCCTTGTAGAATCAATGCGGCGCTTAAAAATTCAGACTCAGGATAATCAAGATAGAGTTGTTGCTCAGACGGGCCCTTATCCAGATCGTCCGGGTGAACCTGATTGTATCTATTATTTAAGGACAGGGTTATGTGGTTATGGAAGTAGATGCCGCTTCAACCATCCTACTTATTTACAGGTAGAAAAAATTGTTATGCGTTGACTCTCCATTCAACTGCGGTTGATGATCTAGTTCGATTAAATTTTTCATTAAAATTTTCTTAAATTAGTTGCATTCATCAGTGAAGTGCTAAGAAGTTTAGTGTGAAGTATTTTAGTGACTCTCATTTGCAGTTGAAATAGCTTATTTTCCTCAACTCCAACTAGTGATTTAGATCTTAACTAATAACAATTTCTTGTGTAGGCTTCTTATTACAGGGGAGAACTTCCAGAAAGGGCTGGGCAACCAGATTGCCAGGTTTGTACATATTGCAATTTCATTAACCAATACCATTTCTTCATTTGGTAACCTAATTTTAAGATCCGCATTGAATGATACTTAGCAAAATGTGGTAGTTCTAGCATGAGTTTTCATATTGTTATGATTTTTTTTTTCTAAACATAGGATCTTGGGATTCAATGCAATATAAAATAATAAAAAACCAAGCAAGGTACAATCAATCGAAAAAGTAAAAAAGGATTAAAAAAGAAGAATAGATAAAACAAAGACTTATCTGATTCGGCCAATCTCGCCAAGCCTCATGCCATGGAGCACATCAACAATCCATTATGAGTTTTAGATAATTTTACAATCACCAACGAAGCCTTCCTCGAACCCTAGCTTCGACATAACCTCCCAAAAGTTCACTCTGCTTGACGCATGTTGGATGCCTCAATTCCATACCACCACGAGTCACAAGATAGAAATTACACCTATGGGAAAATTGGTTCGAGCTCCACAATCTCGACACATATTTGGGTGGAACTGTAGAACCCCGAAAGTAGGATTCACAACAGGTAAATTTATCATATATAATTTGGATTTACCGTATAACACAGTGGCTTACCTTGGGGCAGCCACAAATGAAGTTTCTTGCAATTTGGGGAAACATCGGTAGGCTCTTGTTACCATTGGGAGGAAATGGCTTCACTTTCTTATCTGAAGGTGTTGTTTCAGGATAACTACATTCCCATCTCCTCTTTGCAAGACGAGGATATGGGATGGAACTTATGCTTCAGAAGAGGTCTATACGATGAGGAATTAGCTAGAATTATTAGTCTCACAGTTTACTTGGTACTGTTCATTGGCAAGGGGACTTCGACACCTGGAACTTGGACGAGAAATTCAGTAGGGTACGTACAGCAGCACCAAAATCTCTACCCTTCACATCCCAAAGCATGGTACCTAGGTTAGGATACTTCATCTACCATACCATGCATAAATAGAAAATACGCAGAGGACGATGACCTTATTTATGGCGAACTCTTACTTGTTGCTTGAGTAACCTAAAATAAACTAATTCATAAAGAAAATGACATAATCTGGAGAAATCCCTGAAAATTTGACTGGGATGGGTGGGTGCTGCACTATTAATTGTGCGCGTATGCTGGTTGCCACATTAATATGATCACATCACAAAACAGATTCAAATCTTGTAAAAAAACAAAGGTAAAGAAAACACAACAATACTAGTAGAGACGGTCAAGACAACCATCCCACCATTCTCTAGTTGGTTTGTCTTTGTTGAAGAGTTCAGAAAGGGCATGAGATTCAATGAATCCATTTCATAACTTCCAGAGATCATAATTGATGAATTTTGGATCCCATGTCCAAAATATTCGGGGATATCTTTGTAAACAGGTGATGGTATATGTTATGTACTTGTGTCTTATTTGCATAAGAGAAACTTGTATGGCTTAGTGACTAGGCATATCTCAAAGTTAGACTATTACCTCAAGAAGCTCAGTGAAGATTCAACTGGATCTCTAATTCATTGTGAGGATAAGGATGGTTTGGGTGCAAGTCTTTCTTACTATGCTGATATTTCAACGGACTCAGTGGTTGGAAGTCTTGATTGTACTATCAACGTGATCGGGAAGGTGGCGAATGGAGGAGCTTTCGACTCAGACTGGGCTGATGAACTGAGGAAGTTGCACTTGGGTGAACGGATTGGGTGATGTCGTATGTGTTGTACTGTGTTGTGTTGTGTTGTATATGTGTCCTTGTGAGTGGGTTCCATTTGTTCGGGCATCATTCTGACTACTGACGGTAAATGTGTCCCTTCACCAAATACAGAGCCTTACGACTTAATAAGGATCTGTCTGTGTGACTTACTACTAATGGAACTATCACAGAATGTCTATGAAAACCTAGATGGAATCGTGGATGATAGACTGAATGAACTCAGATTACAGTCCAGGCGTAGAACTGCTGGAGTTATTTTGTTTAATGAAAGTGTGGAGTCTCTGACTATTTAAGAACTTATGGGCATCCATTTCCCTTTGCATGGTTATATAGTGAGGAGTAGACTGATCCACAAGGTGTGTCCGGCCCGTGCCATTGTTGGGTTTCAACTATAAAAAATTGCTTTGTAAATTGTTTTTTTGTTTTTTTAAATATTTTTAATCAGCAAAATAAATTGTGCATTGTATAAATCAAAATGTATGGGAACAAAACAAGGGGGATCCAGCAACAAAATCAAAGCTGGAACCACCAATAGTATACATCAACTGTCACTAGCTACCACTGTTTAGAACTATACATTTCCAATTAAACGTACAAGAAGAAAACTGAATTTCCTTTAAACTTGTTCCAGTTAGAAACACACAACCATAATGTTACTTTAGTGTTTATTTAAAGCTGATCAGATACTAACTTACATCCCTGAAAAATCTGATGCTTCTTTCCCTCCAAAGGACACACAATGAATGAATGATATGTTCAAATCTGGAAGCAAACATGTGTTGAGGGCCCAGGGTGCTACATGCACAGGATGGGCATCTGCCGAAGGCATTTCAAAGATACATTTATATTTGGTGGCAGATGAACTGAAAGAGTCTAGTAGGCCTGTGACAAACACTAGTCATCTCACATGGCTAACTCAAATCAAATGGATAATACACCACGTTCTTCCGTTGATTAGATTAGTACCATCTAGTAGCCAGTGCGGCCATTGGTATTATGCTTTAGAAAAATGGATAAATAACACGATCTCTTCTTGCAATCTCTAGGAGTTTATTGTTGGAAACACATCCTCTTCTTGATTTTCTAACCATCTGTGTTTTGCATAGCGCAGTATTTTTTGAAGACAGGAACATGCAGGTTTGGAGCTTATTGTAAATATAACCACCCACGAGATAGACAAGATGCAGGACAAGTCTCATTAAACATGTTGGGTTTACCCATGCGTCAGGTGCTTACTCGAGTTTCTTCCCATCTGAAACTGTCAACAACTTCATTTTCCTTGATATAAATATATCAAAATTTCATACTGATCTTATTATATTGGTCTTTTTTCAATATGCATTTTTTTACCAGGAAGAAAAATCCTGTCCCTTTTATATGAGAAATGGAACATGTAAATTCGGAATTGCGTGCAAATTCAATCATCCCCAGCCACTCAGTGCTGTTGTACCTGTAAATGGACCTGCTGCCTATGGATCTACAAGCTCGTCAGTAGCCCTTCCTTCAGGTCTGCCTTATGCAGGCGGACTTCCAGCATGGTCTTTGCCTAGAGCACCCTACATTTCTGGTGTGCGGATTCAAGGTCCTCAGGCTTACATGCCCCTTGTTGTTTCTCCTTCTCAAGGCATTGTAACACAGCAAGGCTGGAACACTTATACGGTCAGTAGCTTCTCTTTTTTGGATTAATTTATTACTTTGACTAGATGATATAACTGTAAACTACTGATTGTATGTGAATTAGACAAATTATAAGTGTTGGATGGTGGACTTACTAGGGTGTAGTGAAACATGAGTACTGTTTACGGTAACACAAAATTTGCTATTTATCACTTGTACCCTAATAGGTCATGACCCCGGTGTCCCTGAGGCACCTACATTTAACAAGAATCTCAGCGTCTTGAACATCAAATGTTTGTTGCTAGTTAATAGTATCTCATTTTCGATTTCTTGGTGTAGACTTTTCTGCTTACTTACTCTGTGAGAGCCATTTCATTGTATCCCAAAATTTCCAGATAGTGATACCTTCCAAATGTGTTTTGAGAGCAAATCATGTAAACCTATGCCTGCGAACATACTTAGTTGCTAGCTATTAATGTTTCAGTCGTTGGGATCCTGTTGGGGAAATAAAGGCAAATTACAGAATCTCCTGTTACTATATTTATATCATAAATGTTATCTAAAAAACTGTATCAGATGGAAGAATAAAAATTGCTCTTCGCTTCGAGACATTTTTGCACATTTAGCTCTCATTTCCCTTTAGCTACCAGTCACATCTGAAAGCACTTTGACGCATACAGAAACTTTTCAAAATTGATTCACAACTTATGCCCCATGCTGCCTCTCCCCCCTCCAGCTTGGCAGTAATCTTCTTTCACCTTAGGCATATTGAAAATTTGCTTTCTACATATAAACTCTTTAGGCTGTCAGCTCATGTTTCACATCATCTCCTACTGCTTACAGCAAGTAGTCTGTTGCATCAACTGGTTGTCACGTCCACAGTTTGCTGCCATTTGATGGCCTGGCTAATACTGATTGAACCATTCACATCTTCTTCCAGCACCATCTTGTATTGAAACCACAATGAATGTCATTGTCTTTCAAGTTTGCCCACAGGGAGAAAACTAAAATTAAGGAAGCTAATACCTATCCACTTGTGTTTGTTAAGCAGGACTTGTGTATGTTGAGAAAACTTAATCCTTCTCAGCTGATGTTTGCATATTTTGTCTGGATTTATTAGTTTTGAACAATTAATTATTTTTAGGGTTACTCTTATGATAAATCTGTTGTGTGCTTTTGGAAGGATAGTATTGTATGAGTTAAAGTAAATAACGGAAGCACATGTTAGACTGAACTCGCAAGTTCCGGTATACTTTTTCATTACTTTCAACCTATAAGTTCATGTTTCGTGTGAGATGCGTAATATTGCAATATCGCTAATGCACAAGGTGTACAAGCAGAGGATTCTGACCTATATTTCTATGGTTCTCTGAAATTCCTATGGATCTCCTATGCTGTGTTAATCAAATGGGATGTCTATGACTATCTCTCCCTCACTTTTTGCCAGCATAGAAAGGACAAATATTGATATTTTGTTTTTCGCCACGTAGAATCCTTACTTGTTCATTCAAATGATTGTTAAGAGCTGAATTTTTATCTTCTTCTATGTTATATCTAATCCATGTGTCTGTTTTCAATCAGGGAACCATGAACCCTGTATCATCTGGTAGTGTTTTTGGATCAAATCCTGTCTACAACCCTAAGAATCAGGGAGAATTGGATTCACGGCAAGTACACTTGTTGCCAACGCCTGTCCCACAATACCCTGAGAGACCCGACCAGCCAGAATGTCAGTTTTACATGAAGACGGGAAGCTGCAAGTTTGGACCCACTTGCAAATACCATCACCCTAAAGAGAGGATTGCTTCTTTAGCTCCAGGTGCTGTTGGCCCATACGGACTGCCGCTGCGACCCGTAAGTCTTGTACCTCACCAGTTGCATACTTGGTCTTCTTATTGAGTTCTGCATGTTGTCACTTTTGCTTATCTGCAAATTTTTATTTATTATTTATTCTCAGAAAATTCTATTAGGACTTCGTTTTCAACAGTCATTTTGGTTGTTGTGTGAAGCAGTTGTTCTTGAAGTCTAGTTCTTTTTCTTTTCTTTTCTTTTCTTTTCTTTTTTTCATGCAAAGCAAGGATTTTTAAATTATAGTTGATCAATCATATGCAAGTAAGATACTACAGCTGGTTGATTCAATTTTATCTTCTCATTTGCATGTAGGGTCATGCTGTATGCTCATACTACAGTAGGTATGGAATCTGCAAATTTGGTACAACTTGCAAATTTGATCACCCTATGGCAGGGTATTATAGCTATGGCATGAACCTGCCTGCACTATCTATACCTGAACCATCTCCAAAACTTCCAGAAAGAAACTCAAGGATGCCCCACTCCTCTGAAACTTCTCCTTCCAAATCATCAAAATCACCTGATCAAAGTGGAGTTCCTGAGACAGGAAGCACAACACAACAAAACCAGAATACAAAAGCACCCGAAGATATCTCCTCAACAAGTGGTTCAACACCTCATTTAGAACCATCACAGGATCAATCTGATTAAAACTTTTGTCTGTTCTTCTTTTTGCTTGTTCCCCTATTTTCTTTTTGGGCTCAGCGCCCTTCAGGGAATTTTTTTTCACAGACGTGCCTCCTCCCACCCCACCCCCTTTCACCTGCAACCTAGTGGGCTATCTGGAGTTTCAGTTGGTGGTTGAAGGCAGGAGGCATTGAGGTCTTTTTTTGTGGTGAATAAAGTGCAGGTGAAAGTGTAAGTTTCCATTTCCTCCTTTACAGTGTCATATTCTCACACTCAATTTCAGTTCTTGTAAGAAATTGCTTGATGTGTAGTGTTGAAGGATGTTGAAACTGCTTTTTCTTTTTTTCGTTAAAATTACTGGATCCGCTGGTGAAATTGTGCCGCTGTGGCTTGTTGAAGATGATTCGATAGGTTATAGGTGTATGATCTGATAAATAATAAATGTGTGCAAACACTGGAATAGTTTTTACATATTTTTTTGGCTGGCATATATCTGTTTATTGCATTGCAATAATACTCGTCGCAGAAATGTAGAATGTGTGATTTGTGTGCTTTCCACACGGGCACTGTTTATATGTGAATGTAAACGCATGCTGAGTGACAGTGAATGGCTGGGCAGGACTGGTGGCCAAACTTGAAGAGACAGTAATTTCACCTCAAGTCTTAGCAGAAGTAATCAGTGTTTAGGCTAAGATGGTCCTTTGTCTACCATGCAAAACAACTTGAAGCAGCATTTCCTTGAACTATTTTCACTCTGCATTTTGTAGCTTTAAAGTTTAAATTAAAAGTTGCCTTGGCTGTTATAGCATATACAACGCTCTGCGATATCGTTTATCTAACAAGGACATGTATGACAAGTTATTGAAAGAAGCAGCTGAACTTGATTAGCTAAAATACATTTGAATGCAAAATGGCTCGCTCCTGTTAACATGGATTATGTGTGAAACCACTGATGTTGAACCTCCTTGCATGATTTAGCTTTGCATCTCTTTTACCTTTCATCATCTCAATCCCAATCTCATCTTCGCCCTCTTTCTCTTTATAATTTTGTACTCCCCAAAAACTTCTCTTCCGGTTTTTTAATTACATTTTCCTCAGTTTTTAAGTAATAGAATTAGGGGTGGGTATTCCATAGTCCTGATTTTTTTTCGGATTTTATTAGGATTGATCAATCTCAACTCGATCCCATCCCGTCTTAATCTAGAGTTGGATGGGATCGGGATGAAGATTTTCAATCCTACTCACCCCGTCCCGTCTCGAATCAAATTTTTTTAATATTTAAAATGAACTACGTAGTATAAAACTTAATAATAAATAAATAAATAAAATTTCAAGTTTCTTCTTTAATTTTGTATCCTACTGCATACGTTTGAGTGAAGAGAATTGATCTCCACAAGGCATGGTGTATGCAATGCATTGTAATCTTCATGCGAGAATAAAATGATTGTAAGAAAATGCAAAACCAAACCATTGTGCACAATTTAGTGAAACACATTTATTTGAGTCAAGTTTTAGTTTTTTACACTTTTAGTCCTTTATAGATGGTGTTTGTGGTTATGTTTTAAACATGACAGCGACTACTCCACACTACCATATATACTATCTCATGCTACCATGTAATTTTTTTCCTACTAACCCACACCACCCAAAAAATTGTTTTTGAAAAAAAACAGTAACATCAAAACATGGTAACTTTCGACCAATTTAGACTGGTTCTCAAGCTCATTAAAACACAAAAATTGTAGTATTTTGAGTTATTTAATAAACATAATTTGAGTCATTTGAAAATGTCTAGAAATGAACAAGTTATGGTCATTTTACTAAGTCACGCAAATCTCTCGCAATGAAAACAGGGTAGTGTTCCTGACTTTCGGCCAACTTATACGCTCAATCGAGACTGATTTTCAAGCTCATTAAATACGAAAATTGTAGTACTATGACTTATCTAATAAACACAATTTTTAATCACTTGAAAATGTTTTGAAATGAGCAAGTTATGGTCATTTTACTAAAGTCGAGCAATCTGTCTCGCAATAAAAATGGGATAGTGTCCCTGACTTTCGGCCAACTTATATGTTTGATCGAGACCGATTCTCAAGCTTATCAAAACATGAAAATTGTAGTACTATGAGTTATATAATAAACACAATTTGAATAATTTGAAAATGCTTGGAAATGAGCAAATTATGGTCATTTTACTAGTGCAAATCTGTCTCGCAATGAAAACGGGGTAATGTCTCTGACTTTCGGTCAACTCATATGCTCGATCGAGACCAATTCTTAAGCTCATTAAAACACAAAAATTTTAGTACTCTGAGTTATCTAATAAACACAATTTGAATCACTTGAAAATGTTTTGAAATGAGAAAGTTATTGTCATTTTACTAAAGTCACACAAATTTGTCAGAAAAAAAAATATGTTTTCGCCCATTCAAATTGTGTTTATTAGATAACTCAGAGTACTACAAGTTTTGTGTTTTGATGAGCTTGAGAATCGGTCTCGATCGAACATATAAGTTGGTCGAAAGTCAGAGATATTACCCCATTTTCATTGCGAGACAGATTTGCACAACTTTAGTAAAATGACCATAACTTTCAAAACATTTTCAAGTGATTCAAATTGTGTTTATTAGAGAACTCAGAGTATTCAATTTTCATGTTTTGATGAGCTTGAGAATCGGTCTCGATCGAGCAAATAATTTGAACCAAAGTTAGGGATAATACCCTGTTTTTATAGATAAAGAGGGCGAAAGAGGTGGCAGGGTGGTGGTGATGCTTGATGAAGAAAATAGGGAGAAAGGTGGTCGTGGCGGGAGGGAGAAAAGTGGCGGTGGTGATGATGATGGCGGTGTCTAATGGAGAAGAGAGGGGGGAGGAGAATAAGGGAAGAGAAGAAGAAGGGAAGAAAAAAATGAAGATAAGGGAGGAGAAGAGAGAAAAATTTTAAAATTTTGAGTTTTTATTGGTGGTGTAGAAAATAAAGTAAGTGGTGTGGGAGAGAAAAAATTGATATGGTGGTGTGGGACAGTACTTTTGGTGATGTGAAACAGTCGCTACCTTTAAAGAAAGGGTAAAAAGTGTTAAAAAAATTTCAAACTTTGCCCAAAAGTTGCTCCCAAATAGGGTTGAAAACCGAACCGAACCGATTTAGGCCGGTTTTAAAATTTTCAAACCGAAACTGAACCGACCATTAACAAAACCGATTCTAATTTATGCAAATCGTAATCGAACAGAATATTTTAACACATGTTATATTATTTATATATAAAATATATATTATTTATAATATATTCGGTCGGTTCGGTTTGGTTTGGTCGGTTAAAATCACATAAAAACTGAAAACCGAACCGACCTCTTCGGTTTTGAATTTTTTAAAATCGATCTGAACCAAATTTAATTGATTCGGTCGGTTTAATCAGTTTGATAAATTTTTTGTTCAGCCCTACTTCTTAACTTGGCTCCGTAGACTTACTCTTTAAAATATGTAGTTATCCAATGGGAACACAATCATTACTTTTACTTTTAACTCACTGAGATTAGATTAGTATCTCGAAAAATTCTAGAGAGTCGGGCCCCTAGCGCCAGGGGAGCCTATCTAACACGTTTTTAGGAAAGAAAAGATTTGGGAAAGTAGAATTAATAAGTGAAATCTGAGTTTAATTGGGGAGAAGAAGATAAGGCCTGTTAATGGAGGATTTTCCATATCAAATTTCATGGAGTGATGTTCTTCAAGGCTTGTTAATGGTGTTCTTTAAGGTCTGTTAATGAATGATTCTCCTCAAGAACTCAAGATCTAGATCTTCTCAAGAATTCAAGATTTTTTCTTTCTCTAAAAAAGTATCAAAGAGCCTCCCCTGGCACTTTCTTGGCGCAAGGGGCCTGGCTCTCTAGACGTGCTCCAGTATCTCTCTAAGGGAGTGTTTGGTTGCATGGAATTGGATTTGAAATTTATGAGGGATACTTGCGTTTAGTCGAATTCAAACAAAATGTGGTGGATCATTTATCATGGATTCCACTTTCTGATCACATATGAAAATCGAACTCCAATCAAATATAAAATATGAAAATCCTAAATCTTTACCCCCTAAAAAATTGGATTATCATATTTCATAAAAATTCAACTCGCCACCTTTAATCACAATTTAGAATTCATAATATATCCGGATTACTTGCATTTTCGGGTGCCCAGAAGTTCAGGTTATCAAAATAATTGGTGTGATGTCGTAAAACAGAATAATTTCAACGTCTCAGATTTCTTCACTTCTTAATCCAACGGTGGTAAAAAAACAATTTCATATCTGACTTGAATATCACGAAAGGGCCTCTGATGGACTCCAACAAAATTCACAAAAACTTGTTCTCAAAGAACCTTTTTCTCCAATTTGGGGTTCTTTGATTTTGATTCATTGGTGCTTATGAGAGGGAATTAGATTCAGAAAGCTCGAGAATTTGATTTCTCGAGTAAGAAATGCAGCGTCTAAGGAGCTCAGGGACTTCGATTTTTGCTCGTCTTGCAGTGCCTCATTTGAAAAGGAAGGCTTTGAATTCATGGTCTGCTGTTCAAGATACTTATTTTTCTACCAAGGTGAAATAATTTTCCTGGATTTGTGTTATTTGGTTGATCAAATTGATGGGTTTTGAAAGATTTTTCTTTCTTTATGGGGTTTTAGTTTTTTGTAGTAATTATTGTTTATGGGTATTTTTAGTGGAGTGAGTTTGTGGGGTTTGGTTGATTTTTCATGTTGGTTTATGATGGGTTTTTGGGGCGGGTGTTGTTCTATATGGTGATTAGCTCAATGGGGTTTTGTTAGTTTTGCAATTTTTTTGAACTAATGTGTAAATTATGAGTATGTGGGATGGGTTTGTTTGATGTTAGAGTGAATTATGTTTTAGGGTTGGTTGGTTATGCTCGTTGTTATGATTTATGTGAGGGTTTTGATTTGTTTTTTCGAATGAGGTTTTAGATTTTGTTCCTAATTTGGGTTTAGGTAGTGTAATAACTGTAATTGATTGGTTTTGGTTAATTTTGAATTGATCTCTCATGGGGTTTAATTCAGTAATGAGCAGTACTTATTTCTGATATGTTATGTTTTGTTGAGTTTTGAAGGATATATTCGAGAGACATAGAGTGGTGTTCACAGTTTCTACTTCTATAGCATCAGTTGCAACTGCATGGTTTGGTGAGTTCTTCTATATCGAAATCGTAATCATCGGATCAACATTAAGGTTTTGCTGTTGATGGTTATTGCTGTTGAAATCCCCATTCAGCTTAGCTTGAATTATGTTACTCTTGCCCGGATTCCTAGTGAGCATCATTGAATGCTTGCACCTTGTCTGAAATGAATAAAATACAATGGGGTCTGCTATATGCTATGAACTTGTGGAAAAGCCACTTACAATCTAAGCAAGGCCAACTGGGAACCTGATTCGTACAATATCCATTAGCATCTATCCATTGAAACCATCTACGAAAGGCCGTCAATGATCAGAATTATCTATCCTTGAGATCGACCTTGAGGAAAAAGTTGATTTTGGGAAAGATTGCCTTGCATCAAACGAACTTACGAAGCACACTATCGACCACATAGTTTTAGAATCCAAACAGTTAATCATACACAAGAATATGAAATGGGATTCAATCATCCCAAAGAAACACTCGCCTCTTTAGAATCCGACTTCGGAAAGATAAAGAGCATACACGTTAGATACCTCTGGACCTTCAACATCATTAAGAGCCTGAAGAAAACGTAGATTCCACCCCACCCCTTCCTCCCCATCCATCAAGCTCCCGTGACAACCCTTTGAAGAACTTATGACAGTCTCTCATTGCCTAGTGTACAAGATATTCAAAGGAGTGTCCTCACCCACACATAACGTTTCACCATCGCACCATTCCTAAAGAATAAAATATGCTTATGCAAGACTCCACCCTCATCTTAGAAATGCTTCTCAAGAGACTCCCCAATAAGGTGCATTGGACATCTAGTGATTCATCCATCGTTGCCCTTCCGTTTACCTCCAAAGGCTACTTGCTCCTTCATGTACCTCCACTTTTCAAGAAGAGCTTCATTCATCTTTTTGAAGTTAGGAATCCTCGGACTTCAGTGCTTTTTAGGCATGCATATCCTCTTCCATTAAACTTGATGAAACCCGTTTGAACCCTTGCAAATTTTTTTCACAGGTAAGTAGCCTCCAGTTTCTTGGCAATGTAGAAAGGCAAAGGAAAGAGAGAAAGGTAGCTGGTGTAATTATAATATGAAGCTTAAGAGAAAAAATTCAGAAAATGTATATACATCAATAGGATATTGCTTGTTTTCGTAACCGTGTTCTAGATTTTGGAAATTTAGCAGTCATATATCACCATTCCCATAAGTGTGTCTGCATTGCGATTTTAATTTGTCCTGACAGTATCACAACCATGGAGTTCGAGCCAAGAGCCTATATGCATCATTGAACTTGCAGATTTTTCATCTAACAATTTTTCATGGTGGTTTTAATTCCATTTTGAACATTTAAATTTTGCCATAGGTTACTCATTACGGTATGCTCATCAATCAAAAGTTGAGGAAAGGCTCGAGTCTATTGAAAAAGCTGTAAGTGTTCAATGTTTTGGTATATTCGTTCGTAGTAAAGACTTTTAAAGGACAAAGTTCTTTAAATTGTTTGCTTGAGAGATTGACTTATGCTGGAATTATCAAGACACATGCCGTGGTTGATTAGAAATTGTTCAATGCCCTTCAGCTTATTAATAATTAAAAAAAATCCAAAATATTAAGGGACCATGTTAACTTCAGATATTGAGTCATAGCATGCAGTATGAGATTTATGTCTCACTGATCTCATTAATCTTTTATCCATCGTTTTTTTCAAATATTATACATGAAGTATGTTAAAAAATGTTGTATATCTTATATATCAGCTGTATTATACAGTTTTTCAAAAGCATACTGAATGAACTAAATAATTCTCTATGGAGTACGCTCTATGGAGGTCTAGGTTTCTGGTTTGTGGGGTTTAGAATTTAGAGTGTTCAATGTTTTCTACTTGTATTTTGTGATCCTGACATATTAGTTCATATTTGATCAGCATTTCTTATGACCCAAGATTGGAATGTGAAAGTGAGACTGCTCTGGTATTAAGGAAATGAAAAGGTCATTTAAATCAATGTGAAAACTGATTGTTTGAATTGGTCATTTTTATCTCTTAAATTTATTTATTTTTAATCTGAGAATGGCACTGGGGTATTTTCAAGAAATTTTCTTGAACTCCTCAAGTATTCCTCATGTTATAGAAGCCGGCATTAACCAAGGGGTTTTCTGCATGATTTTTTTTTTTTAAAACATTTTGTGCTATAATGTCACACACCAAGAGTTTGCTGTTTCTCATCTTTTTAACTGGAAAATTTCGCTGGGAGTGACAATAAAACAGTTCTTGTTCTTTTAGCAGATGAAAAATGACCGCCATCTTGAACATGATGAGATAAAAAAGATTGTTGGTTCAAGCACCGTCAGCATTCCAGCCTGCATTGCCACAGCTGGGACTTCTTTGATTGTTGGGTTTGTTCTCAAGACATCATTTCTTGTTAAACCTGATTAAATCTCAGATATGTTTTATTTTCAGTCTTTGTTCTGGTTCTCTGAATACTCGTTCAATGCACTTCAGCTCTGAAAAGATGACCCATCGATGCATGTAAGGACCATTCTTATTCATCGACAGCTATAGTGACTATGGCTGTAAGTTGTCTAAAACTAGCGTTTTTAGGCAATAGGTATGTCAAAATAAAAGGAAAACAAATGAAAATATGAGATGTTGTCCAAATGCCCAACCCTTGACTTCGCTTTACATGGTTTAGGCATTTGTAAATCTTTAGTATTGAAAAGTGAAATATCATTAGGTTTCATTATTGATTTTTCATGTCACTATATTTCCTTTGCTATACGTTGTAGATATGCTTTGGGTTGGCGAGGTGGGAAGTGGTATGCGAATAGGAAGTTCAAAAAAGAGCAGATGAAGTTAATAGGGCAGATCAAACCTCGGAGGTGGGAATTCAAGTTTTTAAAAAGACCATTGGTGAGATCGAAAGTGCCAGACAGTGTATGTAAAGGTTCAGAATCCTTGCAGAACACCACAACTTCAGTTCCCAGCAAACCTACAGGTCTTATCAATAGTTAAAGCTGCAACTCCATCCGTTGCGTCTACTGTAATGATTTGCTAATAAAGTCTACAGAAGAAATGTAGTCCTAGCACCATATTTTTTGGTCAAAATTTTGGCTGTCTTGCTTGGTATATTCACTTGTAATATGTTCTGGTATAGTCAAATAGCAAGTTTATTAAAATTTCAACTCCAACTTGTTTTTGGAGGAAAGGCTCAATTTCACCTGTATTCTCAGATAGTGTATAGTGTAATGTTGGGGTGAATCTAACTTGTAATCTCTAATCTGAGCCATCGGTCAAATTACAAATTTATAATGAATGAAACATGGATGGTTCTCGGTTTCCAAATTCATTCTCTGGCTTCAATGATGTATATAACTTGTTTGGGGTGGTGACATACTGTAATCAACCTAATTGCAATTGTTCAAACTTCAAAGACATCCAGGATTTATCAACTACACACCTAATAAGATCGGTTTGCTCACAGAAGATCATATAATTGGGTGCATGTACCATAGGTATCATGTTATGATCGAAGTGATGCAAGTTTCCAGTAGTTGTATTATGTTGTCAATCACCGCTACTCGTTATATTTTTTTTACTGCAAGACCCTCTACAAAGAGATTGGGATTCACTTCATATCTAATCAATGAAAAACACGAGTCCAAGCATGTTCAATCTATAGGTTTGGCTAAAACCATTGAACCTCAAAAGTGGAAAATTTGGCAACCCATCATGTCTATACTCGATAAATGCCTCCCCAACAATTCTTGAAAAAAGATTAAAGAACCAATTACATGAAACAAATTTATATTTGCAAAACCAAAATTTTGTATCAAATAAAACATTCTTCTATTGGTATACTTCTTTACTATATCTGAAACTGTTGACTTCTCTCTCTATACATTTCTCTCCCTCTTCTAATTTGCTTTTACTGGAGGTGGAGGGGAGGTTACAGACTTCTTCAGACAATCTACTATGCCTACACAATCTGGCCCCTCCACAACACATTCTGAATCATCTTCAAGGGAATCCTCTGGAGGATATGAATGAGGAGAGCGAAGGTTACCGTGTGTCTGACAGGCCTTCATTGTCTTGCAGTGTTCTGCTTCGTCGTCTCTGATGTTCATAAACACATCATACAAATTATCTGAAAGAAAGAGAAGATGCAAGTGAGGTTTAAGTATGCATGAAACAGCTGTTGAATTTGCAACTAAAAGTTGGATTGGTGAAAATGAAAGCTCAACTATGAAACAAATTATTGTAATACAGATCAAACGCCCTGGATAACAGTGGGATGGAAGCTTACCTATTTTAGGCCTTCGAGAATTGGGAGGTCTAGAGGTTTGAAACTCATCTGATCAAAAGTTAATGATGTGTCAAGATAAACAAAAATTAGAAAACTCAATAGAATGAATGGTACTAAAAGCTGAGGTTCTTACCGAATAAGTATAAGTCGCCCTCAGTGTAATATTTGATAGCAACCTCTGGGGCTGGTGACAGTTTCAACTCATCTACGCCCATTAAATGGAAAATAATTCTTTAGTAACAGAACATTGTATTACAATCTCAAAGAGATAAACGAGAGCCTGTCTATAAACCAACTGAAATAGTTTCCAGGTGGCTTCATAGATAGAGGCAGGTCACGGTGTTGCAAATACAATATAATAACATTCAAGCTTTTATACAAAGTTCTGCAATACTTACCACCCTTTTGCTTGATGAACTTGTCGTAAGTTGTATATGCATGCATCTCCACGCACTCAGAAAAATGATCTGGACAACACATCAAAGAATATACTCTATCAATTGCGCTTTCAAAAAATTGTTTCTAGATAGATTTCTATGGAAGCAGAAGTAGGTTATTTCACTCACATTCCCTTAAAAACCAGAAAGAAGCTACATACAGCATGAAAATATGAAGCTAAATTTGCATCATACCAAAAGGTATCGTGTATACTTACATGCCATTCTTGGGCTTATCAAGTACATGAAGGCTGTCATAAAATAATAAAATACTGCGATATGTTGCGAAAGGAAGCGATCAAACCAATATTTGTTTCCCCCAAGCTCCTGTCAGTAGAAAAGGCCAAATCACTATTCAACGCATGAAATTTTTTAATAAAGGGTGACCTCCCATTTTATGGCACAGTTTATTGGTAGGAAAGAATAAACACACTACGTTTCAAAGACTACATAAAACAATTAGAAGTTGCATGTTCAGTCGCCACAAGGAAGCTACATATAAAGAGACATAAATTACCCAATAAAGCCATAACAGAAAAAACAAACATTAAAGTCTCCCTTCACAAGATACATAAGTGTGTGGTTTGCCACACTCAAATTTCAAAGAGTCATCGACAGAAAAATGAAACACTCTTTTCTTGGGTCTCTCAATTCATATGCCTCCATTGCTTAAAACCAATTCCATGATTGCTCTTACAAATACATATAGACCCCAAAAAGATCGAGGCCTGCAAATATGGCATTAGTGCTGCTTATAACAAGGTGTCTGAGATGGAATGTTCCTAGAAAATGGAGTATCTTTGATGTATGTGATGTTTATAATGCACAACACAAGCAGATATTGGAAGTCTTAACAATAAAGAGAAGGCAAGAAAAAGTTAGAGAGAAGTAAGGACCTCCATGATGAGTAGATGGTGCATTTCATTCCAGCTTTCGGCAAAATGGACTTTCAAATAATCTGCTCTTCTCCACCAACCAAAACTTTCATACATGTGTAAGACAGACATAAAAGCTGCAAGCAGAACAAATACAATATTACCTTCAGCATTCACTACATGGTACAGCTTCCGGAAAATCATGTTCCACATAATTTGGCAAAAACACTTCAAGTCATGATTGAATGGGTACTCTTTAGACAAGTTCATTCAAATTCTCAAAAGATTTATGTACATCAGTAATGACATTGAGACTTGAACAATGTTACATTTGTTGGTTTTTCAATGAAAAAAAAGTTCAGGTACATCTTGGGTACAACACTACAACCATTAGAATTTTTTTATTTTTTATTTTTTTATACAACCATTAGAATTTTTTTTATTTATGAAGAATCAGAAGATGTAATGCCCACCAAAGTAAGGAACCCGTGCAATGGTTTCTAGAACAAAAAACCTCGGATAATCACGATCATGGTAGAGAACATCAAGTACTTTTATAACTGAATCCTGCAATAGCAATAGAAAGTTTCAAGCAATGGAATAGTGTACACAGAACCCTCATCTTTGCCACTAAAAATGTATTGACTTGAGTTGAAACTTTAAAAAAGTGCTAAAATAAATTTATTTAATATTGGTATATAAGGATGATTACCGTCAAAGCAATATTCACGGTTTGTTCTAACTTTATCACCCATCTCTCCAACGCACTCGAAGATGCACTCTCTGATGAATCCCCAGTGCTTCCATTCCCCTCAACATCAGGGAAACTCTTTGGCTGGAATGACTCTTCTACTACTACTTTCTCTTCATTTTCTTGCAGAGTTGTTGCTCGAACTTGATTGAACTTTCTGCAAATAACCAAAAAATGCAAAACTTTAAACTTTATATCAAACTCAAACCTAAGAAACCTACTTCTCATTATTTTTCTTTCTACATTTCTATAACTTAGAATCAAATGCACACTTCAAAGACGAGGTCCAGTAAAGTTTGAATATGCTAGACACCTATCCATTCTCTTGGTTAATCAGAAATTCATAACCTAGCCCTGGCTCTCTTGAGATTTATAAAAAAAATTATTCATTCACTTTTCAAGTTAAACATATGGTAATGGCAAAAACAATAAAGTAACAGCATTCATTCCACTAAATTTCAAACAGAACATGTAAGTAAAAACCAAATGACTAAAAAGGGACGAGCACTTCTAGCCGGCCTGGGAAACCCCCCCAAACCCACCCCTTTAAACACCATTTTGGAGTGTGTGTGTTTAAAGAGGGGGCAAAAATGTATTTCCGCTTCCCCAGGCGGGCTGGTTTCCCCGGCCAGCTAAAATTTCTGTTAACACAAATCAGAACCAGGAGCCTCCTTTCCTTCAAATCTCAAAACCTACCATTTATCACTTGTAAAGCGAATTAAGCAGCAATTGCTTCATCAAATCTCAAATTGAACGAATGGGTATCAACAAATTCTATAAAAAACCATACTTAAGCACCAATTACTTGATCAAATTTCAAATTCAACAGATGGGTATCACAAAATCAATCAAAACCCATAATTCCCAAAACCTCACCTACAAAGCCTCCGACTTGAAGAAGCAGAAAACGATATAGGCTTGTACACAAAGCTCCCCCTTTTGGAGTCGAAAGCAGCTGCCTTTCTGTGAACACTTCTGGTCTTGAGAGACGAGGGTGAATCTGAGACTGTAAAGAAGACAGAAGAAGAGAGATTCATCGCCATGATCTCTCTAACTCTTTGTGTTTGTCTGAACCTTACTTCTAAGTTCTCTTATGGGCCTGTTGAAAGGTGGGGGATTTGGTTTTGTCTTGAACTGGACGGACCAAGAAGGAGAAGAAAAACAAGTATCTTTTGTGAATGTTAATGCGAAATCGGCACAAAATAAGTAGCTTTCGATTTCAGTGTGACGTGGGTGTATAGAACCCACTTGCTTGGTTTTTTTACTTACCATGCTAGGGGGATTACTTGCTCAAAATTTGCCATTCTATAATGCTGGCACGAGACTGACTTCGTCCATATTTCATCCCGTTTACTTGAGATTGAGACGAGACTAAATAGTTGTACATATAACTCATAGTCTTTCGATGAAAAATGCAAAAAAATTTCATCTCACATTAATAATGTCAAATTTATGTACATATAACTATTATTATAACAATATTTAATGTCATGTAAAATTTATAGTCCAATAAACTTACAATTTTTTTTTAATGTTAAATATCATTTGTGTGATACATTAACCAATAGTTGTACATATAACTCATAGTGCAAAACTAAAATAAACCATCATTTGACTTTAATGTCTTAAAAAACAATTATCCTGTAACCAATCTAAAATGCGAAAAACTATAAATTTTCATAGATTCCATTTGACTTAAAATATACAAACATAAGTTTTTATCTAAACAAAGAGTATCAAATCAAGCAAGTTTTCAAATAGTAGATGTTTCGATTTAATTTAAACACATCATAAATTTTAATTTAGAAAAGTACTTTGATTAAAATTAATAATAATAAATATTAAATAATAATTTTGGAATGTGACGGGCAAATTGAAAATCTCCATCCCAATTCCGTCACATTCTAAATCAGGATGGAACGGGATTGGGATGAGTTTGATCAATCCTAAAAGGACCCCAAAAAATTGGGACGAGATCTGGATCGCGGGATGGAATGACTATCCATACTCTACATCATGATTTTTCTTGGCTGTGACTTAAAATTGGGGTGTTTGTGTCCTTCATCAAGCATCACTACCTCACTCTGCCATCATTAGACGTCCCTCCCAGCTCACGCTTGTTTTTTTTTCCTCTTATGTGTTGTTTTTTTTTTTCTTCTCTTGTCTTATTTTCTTCACAACAAAATGTGTCAAATTAACAAATATAAATTGAAATTTTAGAAACACTAATTTGAAATTAATTAATAACAAACACATTATAAATAAATCAATAGAAAAAAATGAGGGAAGGAAATATTACCAACAATATGAAAACGTACAATCGCTGTAAAAAAAAATGAGGAAGGAAATACTACAAATAGGAGAAAATGGGCCAATCGTAGTGGCCCGTGCTTGTAGGAGAACCTATTTCACAGTGGCATATGCCAATGCAATTCCCATACACTACAATTGGGGTCATCCCACTAACATGTGCCACTGTGATTGGCCCATTTTAGACTCTGTCAGTGACTTTTAGCCAATTTATGTGCTCAATTGAGACTGATTCTCAAGATCATCAAAACACAAAAAATGTAATACTCTGAGTTATCTAATAAACACAATTTGAATCACTTGAAAATGTTTTGAAATGAGCATGTTATGGTCATTTTACTAAAGTTACTCAAATATGTCCAGTAAAGAAAATATGGTACTGTCCTTGACTTTCGGCTAACTTATATGTTCGATTGAGATCAATTATCAAGTATATCAAAACACAAAAAATGTAGTACTCTGAATATCTAATGAACACAATTTGAATACCTTGAAAATGTTTTGAAATGAGCAAGTTATGGTCATTTTATGACAATCACTCAAAACAATCCAGTAAATGACCAATCGCAGGTGACTATGCGATTTTGGACTTCCCATTGGCAACAGATCCTGTGAATGGAAGGTTTGGGCTCGTATGAGCCACTGTGAATGGAATAAACACACCTATCACAACGGATCATGCGAGCCTAAGGCTTCAATTCGCAGAGTATGTTGCACGTGGGATGTCAAAACTCTCATCAGAAGCTGGGAGTGGTTCTTTACTGGACGGTTTTGAGTGATTGTCATAAAATGACAATAACTTACTCATTTCAAAACATTTTCAAGTGATTCATGTTGCGTTCATTAGATAACTCAGAGTACTTCACTTTAGTTCTCCCTTTTGTGTATTTGCAATACCTTGTTTTAATATAATATATAGTAAATTAGCGAAAAATGCATCAAAGCAATCAATGTAGGGAGAAGGGAGAGCGGCAAAGTCATTAGTTCCACATTAGAGAGATCAATGACTAAAACGAGAGCTTTGTCATATATCTATATGATCAGGTTGACCAATGGATCAATGCTAAGTTTTAGTATAAGAATTTCGCCAATAGGACCTTTGATATGCAGTAGACATCAGAAGACTATTGGACCATTGGTGGTAACTTGCGAGCCCTTGCAATGCTATGGTATATTGGTTCGGAACATACATACCTTCTTGACCCAACTTGAGTTTGAATTCCATTTGCATACCTGACCACAAGCTACCTATCGAGTCAAGGCCAAATTTTTGTATAGTCACTTGAAAAAAAGTCTTCTATATATACATGGCAAGTTAACACTACAAAAAAATGCAATAGCTACAAATACTAGAAACGGAATTAAAAAACCGTCACTAATCTTTTGGTAACTGATGAAACCAAAAATCATAAGAACTGTGCTTGTGACGAGAAAACCGTGGCTAAATTCAGAATAAACCGCAGTTAATTAAAATATTTGCGACGACATTTTAGCTGTCGCTAAGTTTTACAAATAAACTGTGCTTGTGACGGAAAAATCGTGACTAAATAGAGACAAGTTGTAGCTAATTAAATAATTTGCGGTGGTAAATTAGTTGTCACTAAGTTTTACAAATCAAAATTGGTAGCTACAGTATAAGCCGTCCCTAATGGATTTTTTGAAAAAAAAAAAAAAATATATATATATATATATATATATATATATATATATATATAGGTATATTAGTTGTCGCTAAGTTTTATAAATAAATTTTGATAGCTACAGTATAAGCCGTCCCTAATGGATTTTTTTGAAAAAAAATATACAAAAAAATTTAACCACGATATATTATTTGTCGCTAAGTTTTACAAATAAAAATTGGTAGCTACGGTATAAATTGTCCCTAATGGATTTTTTGAAAAAATATATATATATACAGAAAAAACATTTAGCCACGGTATATTAGTTGTGGCTAAGTTAGTGCAACTCATTTGTTTGCAAAGCAATTATCAAGGAAGGATATATGTAGTCTTATCCTAGACAATTTTATAATTTGTTAAAATTTTTCCTCTATTATTTTGTGTTTTCTAAAATTGAACAATCTGTTTTTGCTCATTTTTTGTTTTGTTTTGTCACGCCCCGATTTTCGAGAAAAATAAAATCCTAAAATCCACGTAGGATTATCCGTTTCCCCAAAACTCGGGACGTGAAATTCAATAACAATAGAAACATTTAGCAGCAATGACAAAAAATATATTTTAGAAAATAGGAACAAACTAAAATTTATAATAAAACTCTAACTAGAAAATACTGATGTTGCTACCCCACTAGCGAAACTCCCGTATCGTTGCTCAAAAGTCTCTGAACCTGAAAAGCTAATCGGCTACATTTCCAAAGGAATGTACTCAAGAAGCAAAAGCTCACTTGGGTCAGCAATAAAGCTGGTGTGAGAAATCTTCATCCCAAAAATCAATAAAATCGCACGTGATAAACATCAAGCTAAACACAAACAACAAACCATCACACCAATAGGTAGTTCCTCAACAAGGCAAAGGTGTGATGCAAGAAAAACACAGTTCCAAGAATTTAGTTCCTCAACGAGGCAATCATCTCATCATCCTAATATGTAAATATGCATTTACTTGTATAGGAGTTGACTATGGCAAGTCGGACCTGCAGAAATATTAGTGGACTTGCCATCCTGCATAAGAAGATTAGAAACAATGCAACGTAATTTATTCATTTTTATTTGAATTAGGTTCATCTTTTTAACGGAATGATCACTTAGACGATACCACATTCGCACCACCTCCGTGCCGAACATACATGCCCGTATGCCTCTCTCATATAAAGGAGGACTACTCCGTCATCCATGCCCAAGTGGGGACATCAAATACATGCATGCATCGCGGATACCCCTAACTATATGAGTACCAAAAGCCACCCTTGATTCAAATATCGAAATTCTTCATAATGCATAAACAAGTCAATATGCATACAAATCTCCAAACTTATCACAATGCATTAATACTCCTCAACCATTCAAACATCAACCAAACAAAGTCAGACCCAATCAATAAAATGGTAAACATGGGTGATCCCAAACATGAACCCAGCAAGCTAGGAAAATCACACACATCAAACAGATAAAAAATATTGGAGATCAAGCGTTTGCAGCACAAAACACCACAAATAAGGCAACCTCATTCTCAAACATGTCTAAAATCTCACAATTGGATTACCTAAAAGGAAACCTGTCATTTCCATACAAGTAATATACATACAGTATACAAATACACCAATTAAAATGACCAGCCCTAAGATGATCCCTCTTCCAATGTTAACAATAAAATTCTTCACAACAGTATGGATTCAATTCAGTCCTTCAATGTTTCCTATCATCAACCTCTTTCTCTCCCTAATACAACGTCAAATAGGTTATTTCCACACATGCTGCCATCACATAAATCAACCAACCCCATAACTCCCTCAATGACATGAATAAGGATCATTTTCACCACTAAAATGGAATACTTTTAATTATGTGATCTGATTTTCTACCTTTGCATATGTTACGACTCGATCCACCTCATTTGTCGTTCACCATGTTGAGCACACAAAATTGATATATAAGTTCTGAATATATATTTCTTATGATGATCCAATTAAATATGTTTTATTCAACTCTTTCAATCATGAGTATCCAACCAAGGGTAAAATATGTCAATGGCTAAAAGATGAAGGACTATGAGTTTAGAATATTCAATCATACTTAACATCTATCAAACCAATTAGAATAAGGATGAATATATCCCCACTGAATTGCTCATCCAAAGAGATAAATGGTTAAGAGTTTCACTTACACCTTACACCCAAAACTTTTGAAATGGAATTTAAATCAAGCAATATAGCAAGCCTAAGAATCCAATCCAAAATCATCAAGGACACACAAATACCGGTCAACACACCGCCAAACCAAAATCCAAATCATAACCACACATCCTCGCAACAAAACTCACAAACCCCATCATCAAATCCTCACAAATACAATCACTAATTTAGTCAAGAAACAATGATTTGCAAAATACAGAGAATAAGAAAACTCACAGTAAAAGAGGAAGAATGAAGAAAACTCACCTATTCAGTCTCTCCATCCATCACCACGGCACGTGGCCTCCCAAGCACATCTTTTTCAACTGTTAATATGACATCTCATTCTATGAGTGTCATGATGGAACTAATGTAGCTGATGAGAAAGGGGATTTTGAAAATCATATCTGTTGTTGATCCTTTCTATCTGATTTCTCCATATGAATTCCTTGCTAACAATAATCCCTGCTAACACTGCTACTCCCTCTGCTACAACAAAACGATAAACCCAAACCACCAAAGTTTTAGACTAACTCGATCCAATGAAGGTATATAGAACTGGGATAGAAGCCAATTGCTTCAAGGGATAAGGCTTTAAATGCAGCAAAAGAAAGACCCTATCCCCATCCCAATACCTGTCTGCATTGCATTTATATCTCCCATATTCTTTATCTCCATTCCCAACAACTCAACTCATCTAAGATCATCACATAACATGGCTCAGTCATATACATCTCATGACATCTTTCGGTGAATTCAATCTCATGTACCCAACTTAGAAGAATAAATCAAATTTCTGTAAAGAGAAAGAAATTACAACATATCCTTCCCTACCAAAATATGCAACACAGTATTGTAAGTAAATGTATTCGGCTACAATCAAACTCCTTCATCCTCCCAAATGACTCCACAGCCCTTTCGGCCAACCCCAGCTTCGAATAAGCTGAAATCAACACCGTAAAAACTTGCGAAACAATCGAAAACCCACAGTTCTTCAATTCCTTGAGACAGCCAAAAGGAAGGCATAATCATGAGGAAATTCCATCTTAGTCACTGTTAGACTGTGAGATTGCAAGCGACCAACAACCTTCCATGATCCCACTAGCCATAGCCATATCTCAGCCACAGCCAGTATCATCACCATAAATCACAGAGTTCGTCGCCATGATCGCCACCACAAATCACAGAGTTATCACAGAGTTGTATCTGAAACCCCATCGCCTCCATCAACACTGAATCGCCTCCATCAGCACTGAAACAGACCAACAAACCACCATCGAACAACCCTTCATCTCGCACCTCAACTCACAGAGTCGATCAACAGACCGACGAATCAGTTCGACGCCGCCACCGAGAAGGAAACACAAGGGAATGAGAAGGAGAAAAGAAGAAGGAAGGAGAAAGAAAAGAAAAGAAAGTTTTCTCTTTCTAGGGTGGGTGGCTATTCACCCCCACTGGACTTCTGAAAACACCCACCTTCTAAACTCACCAAATAAAACCCTAAAATTTGAAATTCACATCAATTAAATGTAACCCCATTTTATTTAATTAAAAATAAAATAAATTATCTTTGTGAAATTTAGGGGTGTTACATGTTTTCTCCAATAATTTATAGGAAGATGTGAAGATAATGAAGAAAATGAACGTGGATACTTACACATTCTCCATTTCTTGGTCAAGAATTATACCAAGTGAGTAGTAGCATAAGCATAATTTTGATATGGATGAATTGCTAATAGGTCAATTTTGGAAAGTTAAAAGTGTCCTTGAAGACTTGGTTACTATTCTGAAGGGTCTCAATTTAAACGATTATAAGGTTAAGAACAATAATTAGTTGTGATAATTGTTTTTTGGCTTTAAATGGGAACAAAATGGATGGAGTGAACCAAGAAGGCATAAATTATTACAAAATTTGTTTCAAGGAGTTTGGTGACAGAGTGAAGCATTGGATCACCTTGAACGAACCATGGACTTTTGCGAATTGTGCTTACAACCTGGGAATCCATGCACCTGCTAGTTGTTCTAAATTCATCGAAAATTGTATTGCTGGGGACTTCGCAACAAATGGTTACTTCAGTAAGGCAATATATTTAATCAAAGTTGCTTAGACTACGTTGGACCCCCGATCTTTATATTTATTTTGTTCATGCTGTTGAAATGCTTGTTGGACAAGAAAGTAAGTTTTAGAATTTCTTTCATGAACATCTACAATATTTTGATATCCATATACATCAAAATTTCGGTATTTTCACTTAAAAGAATAAAACATGGATGAATGGTGCATCTTTTGTGAGTCAGCGAAAGTTATTAATACATGGTAAAATAACTCCTCTTCAATTGTTAACTTAAGCAACAGTCACATGCCTTGTGCAACCCAGAAAACATTTGATCATGAGCAGTTCTACGTGGCGAGGAAACGAGCGAGGAAATGAGCTAGGGGAGGGAGGTGGCGGGGTGGGAGCCGTTCATTCTGCTCGGGATGTGCGCGTGAAAAGTCAACGCACGCATCTCGAGTGAGATGAACGACTCTCACTCCGCCACCTCACTTCCCTCGCCCACTTCCTCGACATTTAGAATTTCTGTTTGATCATATATAGTTCCCCAATTCTTTCAAAACACAAGATTTTTATAGACAGCGCACCTGAAACGTATTTTAGCTGGGGATTCATCCAGATTTGGATGTTCAAGTCGAATTTAAGCATTCCACACTTAATATTGTGCCTCCAGCTCTGTGTTGTGCTCCTGGTGTCTTCAGGTTTTTGCACATGTTTTTAGAATCAAATATGCCAATTTTGTTGAACCTGATTGCATAAACACTCTCAATCTCATGAGCCTCATCACCAAGATAAATCTTATGATGGACTAAAGCTTGCAATGTAAGGTCGGCCTTTTGTATTATTAAAAAGATTCGTAAATGACAGTTTAACATAGCATCAAAGCATTGGTCCTGAGAGTTAAACTCCTGCAAAAACGCGTCCATTCATTTTTCTAGTATTATTATCCCACAAGAATGCCTATGACCCAGGTCCTAGATTATGGTAAAAGTAAGAAAACAACAGGGCAAGGGCCAAAGGGAAGGATAAACATAGACTACAAACAAAACAATTGGCGCCATCACAATGGCATATTCCAGCAGTCCTAAAACACAACGTACAGACATACAAGACATCTTTTTGATCTCTAAGTCCTTTGCAGATGAAGCATTGAATCCATCGAATTATTGATCGATCATCTGTCTGCACTAATCATATCCTCTCAATTATTCCAACTTCAAAATATCATCATATCCCACCTCTCACTCAATCTACCTTCTCTTATTTTCCATTTTGGGTCATTTTTTCTTACTTCATCAACAACTTATCTTACTGACATGGCTGTAAGTCTTTCACTTACTCTTCTACTGTTCTTTCTCTGAGTTTTCTTTGTTGGTATTTGTTGGTATTTGTTGTTCTTGATTTTGGTGGTCTGGTTTGTGATCAGTGATGTCTAATTATGCCTTATGAGCTGATTAATTTATTGATTACTTGGTGTTTATCTTATTTCTTGGACTTTTGGGCTCTGGGGTATACGAGTTTTTGAGTTATGAGGTTTGGTTTGCTGTATTGATTGATTTTATAGGGTGTTCTAGGATTTTTTTTTTCAAAGGATATTTCATGATTAGTGTAATTCAATTTAAAAAGATGGAACACAGAAATTTCGAAGAAAAAAAAAACAAATTAAAAATCTGATTTGGGTTTGGTGGAATTTATTGGGTTTGTAATACTTATCAATCTTCTGGGTTAGATTCTGTATTTCATGATCTGAAAAGTTGAGTGACTCTGTTTTTGTTAGGTTTGTACTAACCAAAAAGGTTTTTCGGTATGGTGAATTATGTATTGGGACTTCAAGGCAGTGTTGAATCCTTCATGGAAATGACATAACAGTTTTGCTTCATACTCTTTTGATTTTCTTCAAAGATGAAGAGCTCATAAATATTTGAGAATTTTAGTTTCCTTTTGATCTTTCTAATGTTCTGTTGATATAAATCTATCAAATATGACTCTTGATTGAAAAGTACCCTCAAGTGCTACTATATTAGCTAGCAATGTAAATCACCATTTTAAGCATTTCTTTGATTCCTTGTGGATGCATGTATTCAGCAGCGTCCTCATGTCCCGAAGTTTGGCAATTGGGATGGTGAAAATGTAAATTACACAGCATACTTTGAAAATGCGCGTAAAGAACAAGATGCTAGTGGAAGGAGATTTAACCCGAATGATCCTGAAGAGAACCCGGACTTGTTTTCATATATGGCTCCTGAAGTCAATCATCATGTAGTTGAAGCACCACCATCTGAGCTGTATGGAGGCAGGGAAAAGGAAGAACGTCATAGCCATGAAGAGGGACCTAGACGCCATGGTTCTATGCACAGAGGCACTCCTGATCAACATAGAAGTGGAAACCGTAAGAGTGGTACCTCAGAATCAAGTACTGATAGAAGTGGTTCAGATCGTTCACTTATTCATCAAAACCACCACCGTCCAGATTCTAGGCAGCATAAGAAGAACATAGACGGTAGTAATAGCTCCTACCAATCTTCTGCCAGAGGTGCAAGTTATCGATCTGACACTGTAAGTAATCTTTACTTGATTATAGATAGACTCTTGTATTGTTAACTAAAAGATGACTACAATTAAAGCGATTGTGGCAAAAATCTTGCCGAATTAAACAATCTACAATACCTGAGTTTGTCTTATTTTTACCGAGCAGCAGCCTCAGAAGGTGGCATCAGTACCCAAATTCGGTGCGTGGGATGAAACAGACCCGAAATCAGGGGAAGGGTTCACTGTCATCTTTAACAAAGTAAAACAAGAGAAGCAAGTCGAAGCAACTAACTTCCCCAACAGAAACCCTGACCAAAATGTCGGTTCCAATGGTCAGAAACACCATGGAAGTTCTTCCTCAAAACCAAAGGTAGTTATATATGTGCACAACTTTCACTTGTTGATGTCAAACTGATCCTGTATCCCACCTCACACTTGCTTTTATGGTTTTATCTTGCAGAGATGTTGTTGCCTTTTCTCCAGGTCCAGTTAGTGATCAACATGGATATATTACGGGCTTCTTGTGCACAAGTTATATATACTACTATTCTTTCAATCTAGAAACGATTGCTTGAGAAATTTATTTTTTGTAACCATTTTGTATTTGTTTAACATTCAATCTCTTACAGTCAGTACTACGTTTTTTGGACAAGATTATATGTATTGAAAGTTTGAAATTAAGATTGCTTCATTGCTATTTAATCGATGTTTTGTGAGCTTTAAACCATTTGATGATCAATGCTGGGTTGTTATTAGATACCAATCAATCTTGTGCAAAACACATGAAGAATTCAGTAACGCATGGAGTCAACATCACTCAAAAGGGAGATTGCAATTGTTTTTCTTCCTTTCTTCAAGCTTCTGATAATGAGGCTTCAAAAACATCTTTATATATAGTAAGAGACCTAATGACAGACATTGTTTCGTAAAGTATTCAACTTAGTTTGAGACCAAACGTCCACTATTACTGAAAGCCTTCGTTACTTTTCGCACATTATGAAACTAACACTTCTTTAGTGTTCAATGCCCTATATTTCTATGTTCCCCTTCACTATTACAAGTTTGAGTTTTGTAAAAGATAATTGCAGGTCTGAGCTCCCATAAAATCAAATTACATCCGCGATCAAAAGATAAAATTCATTTTGCACATCTTGAAATAGATCCATCAAATAATGATTGGAATTCTCTATACAATGTTATTCATCCTTCAACATTTTATTTTATTTCTATACGTCCGTGTGTGTTTATTATTTTTTTAAGCTTTCAAAACTGTCTTTTAGGTAAACTGAATGTTTATCTTTTCGTTTTTAATTTAAAATGCCATGCATGGCAATCCATGTAAAATTACCCAATTGATGTAATTGTTAATTAAATTTTTTTTGGCTTACCCATATATTTCCTTGGAATTAGTAGTGACGTGAAGTGTCCTTGTTCTCCAAGTCTACGCTAAGACGAGCAAGCAGCACTAGCGAATCATTTTTACTCTCACCTCAACTCAAAAGTTAGCTCTATTTGGTTGATATTTCCTTGTCTTCTTCTATTATCCCTAGTCAAAGTACGAAATTAGCAGCTATTAAATAACACCGCCACTACCTTTTTTTGGTTTTTTTTATCAAATGACACAACCAATCTATAAACAAAAAATATCAAAACCATAACCCCTCTTCTCTTCTCCATTAACTCCACGTCCGCCACCTCTCCTCCTCTTTCACATATATATATATTCCTTAATCTCCCTATGGCATGGTGGTGGTCACTATGGTAATGGCTAGGTAACAGTGAAGGGGAGGTGGCGGTGGCCTTGTCCTCCCCCTATTTTTTTGTTTTTTTTTTCTTCTCACCGTGGCGTGGTGGTGGTCAAGGGCGGACCCAGGATTTTAGTCGAGAGGGGGCGAAATGAAAAATACTTATTAGTTAATAATAGTAGTTATCAATGGTAAAACCAATTTTTTTTTTACCGAAGCTAGTAACTAATAAAAAAATTCAACTATAAAAAACACAATGCATATATCAAATTGGATCCAAGTGTAGTCAATTTTAAGCCAAAATAAGGTCACTATTGATAACCTTAGCAAAAAGCAAAAAGCATAATAACTAGAATATATAACTAATATCACAAAAGAGTTTGTCTAGGCAGCCAGACTTTAAAACCATTTTTTGGCCAAGCTAGAGCATTTTTACACCTTTACCCATTTTCTTTAAAATACAATCACAAACATTATCTATAGAAGGGATAAAAATGTAAAAAACTTAAAACCTGACCAAAAAGTGGCTATAAAGCCTGGTTGTCTATAATTGAGAATCACAAAATAATTAGGATAAGTTCTAGGTGAAGCTAAAAAAAATTTGAAATTTGCGAATCTAATATGATCATAATACAATTTCAAAGAAAAAATAATTTATATGAGGCTCAAATTTTATACGAGTTAGCTAATGGTATATATTTTCATTGAATTCTATTGTTATTATTTTTGATATTAATTTTAAATATTTTTTTGTTAGGGGTTTAATATCGCTTGTGAAAAACAATTCATTTATTTAATGTTAATAAATTTTTATTAAACTAAACATTTTTTAATGTTTGCAATTACTAATAAAATTACATTGAAAATCAAATAAAAAATGCACTCGAAGAGTATCGAACTCAGGTCTTTTACAAAAAGTGATAAACCTCCAACCACTACACCAACAAAGACATGTTTGAATATTTTCATAAACAATTAATTTATTGTATGCTACATTATATAATCGATTTTTTAAGACTAAAATATATATACTAAAAATATTGTAAAAGTTGAGGGGGGGGCAGCTGCCCCCCCTGGTCCCTTAGTAGGTCCGCCCATGGTGGTGGTGAAGGGGAGGAGGGGCGTGGCGGAGGTCTCCTCATCGTTTTTCCCTCATTCGCCCTCGCAGAGGTTCCTGCGAGCCCCATTCGCATTAACCGTTGCGAGGGACAATTTTTTTTGCCCTCGTGGAAGTTTCTGCGAGTGAGAAACCTCAATCGCAGAAATTGTTGCGAGAGCGAAGGAGAAAAAAATGATGAGGAGGCCACCGCCACCATTCCTCCTCCACCCCTTCACCACCACCACCACTTCGCCACCGCCAAGGAGAAAAGAAAAGATAGAAGGTGGCGGGCCACCTCTCATCCTCCCCTTCACCACCACCACCTCACCACCGCCACTTTGCTATCACCACCACTACCACCTCGCCACAGCCAGGGAGGAAAAAAAAGAGGAAGAGAAGAAAAAAATGGGAGGAGGTGGGACACTGCCACCTCTCTTCCTCTTCCCCTTCGTCAACACCACCTCGCCATCACCTCGCACAACCAGGGAAGAAAAAAAGGAGGAGCAGAAAAAAGAAAAAGATGGGAAGAGGTGGGACATCGTCACCTCTCTTCCTCCTCCCCTTCACCACTACCACCTCACCATCGTCATCTCGCCATCACCACTACCACCACCTTGCCATCGCCAAGGAGAAAAAAGAGGAGAAGAGGAGGAGGAGGGGTGGTGATAGAAAAAGAAGAGAGGTGATGGTGACGAAGTAGAGAAAATGGCGGTGGTGGTGAAGGGATGATAATGAGGTGGATGATGGAGAAGAGAGAGAGAGGATAAATGGGTTATGATTTTTATTTTTATTTTTTATTGGTAGTGTTCTTTAGTAGGTGGTGGTATTCTTCATAAAGTAGGAATTTGATGGTGTCCATCATGAGAAGTGGGGGTTGTATTTAGTAGCTGCTACATTTCGGAGGTGTAAAGGGTAACATTGTCATTTCTCATCACTTGCACCCACACTGCCATTTTTGGGCCCTTGCTGGCATTCGCTCCGATCAAAATCAAGCAAGCTAGCGCGAAACATACAGAAACCGACACCTCATTTTTTTTCTCTCTCTAAAAAAAAATTTCAAATTTCAAATCTCATATCACAGAGGTTTTAGTTTATAAACCTCACGTCTTCTTCTCCAATCTCGGCTTTCAATCATGGAGATCTCTTCAGGTGCGATCACTTCGTGTTCGAAGGAGAACCAGAAGATCTACCAAGAATGGTTCAACTACGCCGATTCAGGTTCGTTTGCTCAACTTCTCTTCTTCTTCTTGGATCTCTGAAGAAATGGTTTGATTTGTGTTCGCAGATGGAGACGGGCGCATTACAGGGAGCGATGCGACAAAGTTCTTCGCTCTCTCCAACCTCTCCCGGCCTGAGCTCAAGCAGGTTCGTTTTCGTTCGTGCAATTGGTGAATAATGGATTAGGGCCTTTAATCGACTTAGGGATTTTGTTTGAGCTGTAAATTTGAAGTCTAGTGTGGTTAAATCTCAGTGCTTGATTGTTGAATTTAAAACAATCTAAATTGATTAAAATCAATCTACTTGAAGGATTTTAGAAACAAATTGCATCTTTGATGATGATTGTAGAGTAGTCTTTGTTGTGTTCATTTCTGGAAATGTAAGTTACATTATTAACTTGTTGACTTTTACATGTTTACCCCTCATTAGTTGCTTAGGAGTTTTTTTTATGCTCAATTTGTTGTTGATCAGTATATACCTATGCCGTTAGCAGCCGCAAAGTACATAAATTTTTTTTTTTTTTTTTTTGTTTTTTGCAAAATATCATATCCGAACACTTCCGCCACCATCTCCATTTGTACTCTCAATTAGTTTTGAAGTGCAAGCATATTCTAATGTAAAATTATATACTATAAAAGGGTTATATTCACTCAAAATTTGAATCAGGAAAAAAATTCATGTCCTGAACGCCTCCGCCACTATTGCGTCCACATTATCTTACGTTAATATTAATTCCATCTTTTAGTCTCTTACTGTTATGATCCTAGTTAAGTAACTAGCCTTCTGCTCCTTGACAGCTTGGCTTTGAGAAGTAATGGTAGAATCTTAACAATTGATATCAGAGTCAAACCCCACGTCTGAGGTTCAATTCTCAGGAAGGGTCACCTAGAAGCTGGATTAAGACAACTTGGTGTTATGTATGGGTGTAGTGTTAAGTTGTCGAATACTCACCTAAAAGGGAGAGGGCTACCACCGAGTCAATGTCGATAGAGTAGGCTGATGAAAACGTCGACTTTGAAAGCATGGTGGAATGTTTCAATCCTAGTTAAGAAACTAGCCTTTTGCTCCCTGACAACTCGGGCTTTTTAGGAGTATCGGTTGGTTCTTATTACTTTTTTTTTTTGAAAGGTGGTTCTTAGTACTTACCTCATCAATCGGTGCACAAAGCCCTCTAGCTATCTGATAATATTCCATACCAGACTCAGTGCTTACTCTGTTGACAAACAATGGTTTAACAAATACCTACATCTCCAAGGTCGCTCTCAAGCACTTGTTACTATTCTGTGATCCTAATAAAACCTTAAACCCAAGTTTGATTTTTTGTTTGATTGGTCTATGGTATTGAACTTGGTGACCTTCTCTTTAAGAGCCCAACCCTTTTAAACCATGGTTAGAGGCTTAGAGAACCACATATTCCTTGGGGGTGGTAAAGCTCAATTGGTAAAAATACCACACCCAGGAGTTGCGGTAGTTTAAGTTGGGGACAACATCGTTGCTGGAGACATGTATGTGGCCGAAAATCTCGTGTACACGCTGTGAGGTGGTTTCACGGGGCTTCGCTCTCTTTCGTTGGACCCAACATACTCAACACCAATCTCACTAAATTTCTTAAATGCAATTAGGGCAATGTTTTAAAAAGTGTTTTTAAAACTTGAGGCGATCGAGCTTTTTTCGAGGCGAAGCGTAGCCTCGAGGCGTAGCGAGGCGTTTTTTTGTAAAAAATAGTGAAAAATGTATATAAAAAATTCAAACAAATAAAGAGCAAGTTTTACAATGATATGGAAGCCACCAACAAGGAAAACTCTTCATCTTTGACGTTCAACGCAGATTAAACTACTGAGAATCAGTTCAGATTCCAGCATGAAGATAATAGGTTTGAACAAAGCGGCAAGAATGATCAGTTCAGCTTAAATTTGTCTATCTTAAGCTCTGCGGGGGTAGTATCCAAGGGTGGGACAGAGATATCATCAAGAAGATATGGGTCGGTAACATTGCCCCCAAAGCATGTGTTTTCGTTTGAATTTTCTTAATTGGGAATACCCTCAAAAGGGACAATCTCCTTAGAAGAGGTAGGCATGCGAACAACAAATGCGTCCTGCATGTCAAGCAATGAATCAATCAACCATTTGCTTGTCAACTGCAGTGTTTCTAGGTGCATTTGGGGAACCATTCACCAAATAACGCCAACTGATCAAGAAATAAAAAAGCGTATTGTCACAAGCCATCTAGCATAGCTTTCTCTAGATGCCTCCGGAAGGTTCTAGAGTGCTCTTGGACATTCTAAATTTGCTTTCTCTAGAGTGTTCTAGCATGGATGAATCTAGAACACCCTTGTACAAACTTGTGTAGTATTTTCTAGAAGCCTCCTTGTAATTTCTAGTTCCTTTGGAGGTGGGAACTTTCTAGAAGCATAGAGAATACTCCTTTGATGGAGGATTGTGGAAGGTTCTAGGCTAGAAGCCTCTAGGACTTTAAGGGCCTATAAATAGGCCTTGGCATTCATTTGTACATATCATCAAGCACTTGTACAACTCTCTCAAGCAATACAAAGCATTCTTTCAAAAGCCTAAACACTTGTGCCTTAGCATTTTCCTCACTTAAGCTTTCGTAGCAACACTTAGCATTAGCCAAGCATCGAAGTGCCTTGACTAGTTAGTCCGACGGGAGTGTGACGCTAGTAGGCAGCGTGTTAGCCAAGGGAAAAAGGTCAGCACGTGACAGTACGCCGCAAAAACGCCTCGCCTAAAAAACGCCTCGAAGCGTACGCCTCAACGCCTAAAAAACGCCTCACACTGGCAGCTCAACTTGTACGCGCAGAGGCGATTTCTGTGCGCCCCGCCTCGACTCGCGCCTCAAGGCGCGCTTTTTAAAACAATGATGAAGGGTCTCAATGGACCACAAAAGTAGTTGACATCCAATGCTGCTCTTTTGCAAGCTCATGTTTGTGCCGAACCGATTCCAATACTCCGTCTTGTTAACAACACAACCTAGGTCATTACTGATCGGTTTGATGAAGTTGTCAAGCAGGTCGGGGAAATGGGTGAGATTTTACCATTTGAATGTTCCATTTGTCTATTGCGATTTGTGTGCCTGGGAAGGAAAGTTAGATGATTAGAGGAGATGGGGTTGGCCTGAAGAATACATTCACATGGCATTCAGAAGAAACCTAGATGTATGATGGGATTATTGGGATATGAGAAATAGATAATGCATATCATGAATGTCCTCGTGAACAAAATGAGTTGTGGAATATGAGAGGCAATTCATTAGATGTTTAATGTGTATATTTTTATTTATTTATCTATTTATTTTTGGTGCTTGAAATGGGTGTTTTGATATGATGGCATTCATTTTGGTTTTCGGCCTCTACTGATTGAATAAAATTTAGTAGGTTCATCCATGTTTAAGGTGGATTTTTGGTGAAGATATTATTCGATTTTGTTGTTGCCATTTGGTTTTCAGCCAGTCTGAAGATCATGAGTAAGGTGAATTTATATTTACATAAAATCTGTGTTTGTAATTAAAAATTTGTTAGTTTAGGAGGGCGTTGTGGTTACTGCAAGATGATAACATTTCAAACAAGATTGTTTGTGTTTGACCCCCTTCCAAAACTACCCATGTCTCTTGCCCTCTCTTTCTTTTCCTCCCCTCACTAGAAATTTTTTTTTTCCTTCCTTCAGCGCATCTTCTCCTTCTCCCCATCAGTAGAAACAATAAAAAATCAACTTCTTCCCTACATCTATTCTCTTTGATCAACACCATATTTCCCTCCCAGTTTAACCAATCCCTTAATTTGCTCTTCTCAATACCATATTTCCTTCCCAGCTTAAGCAATCCTTTAATTTTCTCTTCTCACTCTCTCAACTCGCTCAGTCTTCGCCGTCATGTGGTACACTAGTATATATATCCTTAGCCCCCATATAAATAGATCTTGAGGTTGATAGCTTAGTACATCTCTTCTATGCTCAGTTTATTTTTATGATCATGCTAAGTTATGATAAATGAATTCTATGCTCTGGTATTGTTTTCATTGATAACAAACTGAAGGGTTTTAGAGAAAACCCACATGAATTATTATGGTAGGGCACTTGTTAGCTGCTCAACGACTCCATATGTGTGTTATGGTCAACGTTAGTGATGAATGGGTTCTCTTCTCATGTATTGTATTATGATATTTTTACTGATAACTTGAACAGTTTTAGATAGAAGCACTGGGTTATGATCTTTGAGTAGTTGTACTTGCAGTAACAATCAGAAATTTGGATAAAATCAAACTTAATCAAACCCATGTCTTAACGCTTGAGCAACTTTGTATTATCAGTTTAATGTTATGGCCAACTGATGATCGGGCTATCTTTTCTTTGATTGTCTTTACCGTTCTTCAGCATATGTATACAATTGTGTAAGAAGACAATGTTCGTATTATGCCATATTCATTCACTTTTAGTCATAATAATTAGGCAATTGTTGTTCCAAAGGTATGGGCTATTGCTGATTCCAAGAGACAAGGGTTTCTCGGTTTCAAAGAGTTCATTGCCGCAATGCAGGTTCATATTTCCACTAATTTATTTTTTGTTTATATTTTTATTGTTATTTTTATTATTATATTTATTTATTGTTAAGGTGGTATTTACTAACCTCTGTGATAATTGACAGTTAATTTCCCTAGCACAAACAGGACATGAAATAACAGAAGGTCTGCTTACCACTATAGGTGAGTGGTGTTGAACTGAATGGTTTCATGGAAAGTGTTGATTTCTAATGTTAAATTTAGAGCATGGTTAATTCTAAACTGAAAAGAATTTTTTTGATAGCAAGTTGATTTACAATTTTTTTTTCTTAAACTTCGGTTTATTTGCATGTTCTGAGTTATTTTATTTTATTTTTCTCTGTTTTTCTTTCAGCTGGCTTGGAAAGTTTAAATCCTCCAGCAATGGAAAACTTGGATGCCTTATTAGCAGTAAGTACTGACTATACCTTTTCCATAGAGTCAAATATTGGTTTTCAACATTTTAATTTGTTCATTGTCTCAGTCTTTTCAGAGAAAGCGTTCACCCAAAAAGCTTGAGCCTGATTTGAGTGGTAAGAGAAGCTTTCATGTTTCACAGTGTGATACTAAATTTACTATGACTTAGGTCTGAACTGGTTGATATGATGCAGTGTTACAAGCCCCATCATCACCAGCTGCTAAATGGTTTACCGCAAAATCAGCGAAGAAGGTAAATTTTTTTTGTGGTCATGTAGCTTGTACTGTGTGGTTGGGTGCGGATGTAGGGTCCAATCAAATAGTAATCTTTTTGATCAGCAAACAAGAGGCAGAAATATTAAGAATCAACAGATACAATCAACAATAATGAGAATCAATCAATCAGAAAACAGGAGAAAGAAAGCATCCATCCCACAGATACTGGAATTTAACGTGGGAAACTCATAGTGCAAAACTAAATGAAACCATCATTTGCCTTTATTTTTTACAAAAATATTTGTCCTATAATCGATCTTAAATATAAAAAAACATAAATTTTCATCGGTTCTATTTGACCTAAAATATTTAAACTGAAGTTTCTAGCTAAACAAAGAGTATCAAAGCAAACAAATTTTTAAACAATAGATGTTTTGATTTAATTTCAACACATTCTAAACTTTTCTTTAGAAGAGTAGTTTGATTAAAATTAATAATAATATATATTAAATAAATAAGTTCGAGACGGGAAGGGGTGTGCGAGATTGAAAATCTTCATCCCGATCCCATCCCATTCCATTATAGATCGCGATGTATTTGATTAATCCCAAAAGGACCAGAAACAATCAGGACGGGACGGGATGAGACCGGAATGGGATGCCTACCCCTAATAGAAATGCTTTAGTATAAGATAGGAACAATCATATTTTCACAAAGAATTGTTTGAACAAGCTTTTGTGAGTTATCCATAAACTACTTTATAGCCGTATAAACTAGAGTGACAATACTTCAAATTCTGTGAATATGTTTATACACCTCGTTCAATCTCTATTAAAAAGACTAATTTAATATATTCTGCAGCATTGGTCAATTACATTTTGATTTGGACATCTTATATATATATTATCCATTTCTTTAGTTAGGGTCAAGGATGCATGGACACGGACACACTCGTCGTGTCAGGCACTGACACGACACACCGACTCGACAATTTTCCAAAAACTAGGACTTGGAGATACGTCGACACGTCATACTACTTTTTTAATAAGTTATATAAACATAAATAATAATCTAATAAAGTGCCTTCCTAGAGTTTCTTGAAGAAGACACTCTGTTGTAAGAAAAATATAAAGTAGAGAAGAAGTAGAGGAGAGAAGAACAAATTAGAGAAGAAGCAAAAATTAAAAAGAATCATAGACCACCTCTATGCAGTGTAGTTAAGGTGTTGAGGCGGCGGAGAGGCGGATGATCTTGAAAACGCCTCAGAGGCGAGGTGGACGCCTCACTTCACTGAGGCGGTCTTTAACATTTTTTTAAGATATTTTATTATAATAAATTGAAACACATTTAGATAAGTAATATTCATCATCATTTTGATGACTTGCATATGCCAATATGTACAAAAAGTCATACAATTATTTAGAATTGAAATGGAAACATAATAAAGCTGCATAACATAGCAAAAAGATGCACTACACAAGTGTACTTAACTTGCCTATCCATTAAATCACTAAAAAAGAAACAAACAAGAAAAACATCAAAGCATAATGTAAACTAGTTCATCAACTTCTCATTGGTTTAACTTTGGAAATTTGAAACAGTGTTTGGAAAATTAATGGTTGAATTTGAAATAGTATTTGGAAAATTGCAATTTGGTGAGGCATCGCCTAGCAGATCTCATTGGTTTAACTTTGAAAGTTTGCGCCAAATTTTGATCCATATACTAAAATATTACGATCCATACACTGAAATATTACTTATTATTGTTTATTGTGAAAAAAAAAACGCAGCAGAACAAATCATATAAAAAAAAGGAGCAGAACAAATCATATAAAAAAAACACATAACAGATCATTAAAAAAAGGAGTAGAACCGATGATATAAAAAGAGTAGAACGGATCATTAAAAAAAACTGCAGAACATATCATATAAAAAACACAGGAAGGAAAGGGAAGAAGAAGAGGAAGGAGGAAGAAGAAGAGAGAAAACATCCTGATATGAAAGAGGCAACACCTAATTTGAAGAAGAGGAACCTGATTAGAAGGAGAAGAACACACACAACAACAACAATAGCCCCCAAGGAGTCGTTCTCTTGTCTAAAACTCTAAATACCCCCCTCTTAACCTTAAAAGACAAGTGGGCTGCAATGGACTTTTGGTTTTTAAGCTGTAAATGGGCTGAGGCGGCCCGAGGCGGTGGCTGAGGCGGTCTGAGGCGGACGCCTCACTTCACCGCTCCGCCTCGCATCATTTTGAGGCGTTTTTTTGCCAAAACGCCACGAGGCGCTTTTTTGCCAAAACGCCTCGAGGCGCGCCTAGGCGTCCGCCTTAACAACACTGCCTCTATGCTTTAATGGTTTTTTGCCATATTTATCTGAAATCGCAATTGAAAGATGACTTCAAATGGATTAACAACCATTAAATTTGGTGGTTATTTGCAAACATCTAAACTGAAAGTAAAAAATCAAACAAAGTTGGTTTAAGATCTTGACCAAGTTTTAAGTGTATCGAAGGCGTGTTCGACACGTTGACCACATTACCATGTGTCTGACACCTGCCGACACGTTGGCCAAGTGTCGACGCGAGTATCAGTGTCAGATACGGATACATCAAGTTTTCCGAAGAGTCCGTACTTTCTTGGTTAGGGTGCATAAACCATATTACATTATCTGCTTAAAGTTTGAATGTTGATGTCATTTCCTACTTCATTTTGGTTTTCTGTATATGCATTTCTCTCTCTCTCTCTCCTAACTTCTTACTTTTGCCATGTTAAGGTATCTCTAAGCTCCGTTACATCCATAGTTGATGGATTGAAAAGGTTATACATCGAAAAGCTAAAGCCATTGGAAGTAGCATACCGTTTCAATGATTTTGCATCTCCTTTATTGGTAAGAAATTTGTACATGCTTTGTTTGAATAAAATAAAATCAAAGTGTCATTTCTTGACAGCACTAGTTGCATTTTAAGAATAACTTGATCTGTTGAAGAGAAATGATATCTGTATTTTCTGAATTCTTGATTTTGCTTGAAGCTTCAATGGGTGTATGCTTTTCCTTGCAGACGAACAGTGATTTTGATGCTAAGCCAATGGTTATGCTTCTGGGCCAGTATTCAACTGGGAAAACAACATTTATCAAGCATTTACTGGGAAGTAGTTATCCAGGTAGCTAAAAGTGCCCTATTTCTTTGCTTTTTTAATAAGTAAAATACTGTACTAAGGATTTCCCTTTTTTCCTCAACCAGGAGCTCACATCGGACCAGAGCCTACAACAGACAGATTTGTTGTTGTTATGGTATTTATGCTGTTTTTGTTTTTATTTTTATTTTTATTTTTATTTCCAAAGCATTTGCTCATCTTAGTGGAATGGCCATCTTCTAGTCTTGTAGATAATAAACAAATAAAAGTACAAAAAATCCATGTAACGAATGCCATTGTACGTTAGGCGATATCGAACACGAGCTCGTGTCGGACGTGTTGACTAAAAGCCCCACTACAGGAACACACCTTTAGCTTACAAGTTTATTTGATGGTGGCGGTAGTAGGGCGTGTGGAAGATGATAAGAGTAAAGTTTAAGGTTTGATTTTTCCTTAGATGTTTGAAATCATTGTTCATTGTGGAGCTCCGAATTTCGTTGAGAATAAGTTTTTTTTTTATTTTTGTAATTATGGATTTAGTCCTCAGGAGTGTAAAATCTTTAAGATTGTTCTAGCTTATTGACTTATCTATCATCCACATGGCATTCATATAGATGCTATCTCAGAAAAACTGTAGATCATGTGGGCCCATGTGAGTGCCATATCAAACCATGTTGGATCCTCACCGAGTTCAAGTCGCTAGCTACATAAGGGAATTGTCATCTGAAGTGCAGTCAGATACTCTGCAGTACAATTAACAATTAAGCTCCAACCCTCTTAATTATGCCATATAACTGGGCCCCAACCTCTAAATAGCCCAAAATAGAAAATATGGGTTCAATCCATGCTGAGGGCATTTAATGGTTCTAGTTGGGAAAATAGTTGTCAAGGGATTATTTATTTTTCTTTCTTATCATTTTTATGTTTTATCTTTAAACAAGTTCTTTTAGATGATGAATGTTTTTGCCATTATAAAACTAGCAACTCATTGTCATTATCAGTATACTATTTTCATTAGAAAGTTGGTTTCAAGATTTATAGTATGTTGAGATTGCATTTGATGTATTTACAACAAGTCAGTTATGAATTTAAGTCCATTTTCATGTATTGACGTGAAGTCAAGAGTATGGATTATCCGTAGCTCAATGAGGCTTGAAGTGTTGAAACTTGCATTTTGAGGATAAGAAATGCTTCTTTTTCTCAATTTGTCATGTTCTATGTTCTAAAAAATGTATTTATTTAATAGAAAATGTCTCCATGGTAATGACAACTAGCCTGTTGATAAATACAGTCAGGACCTGATGAAAGAAGTATACCTGGGAACACTATTGCTGTTCAAGCAGACATGCCGTTTAGTGGTCTTACAACTTTTGGAACTGCATTTTTATCAAAATTTCAGTGTTCCCAAATGCCACATCCAGTAAGTTCTCATTTTAGATGGATAGCATTCCATTTCTTTCGTTCTAAATCACTATGCTGCTGCTAACCAGTATTTTCTGTATAGCTGTTAGAGCATATAACATTTGTGGACACTCCTGGAGTGTTATCTGGTGAAAAGCAACGAACACAGCGAAGTTATGATTTTACTGGAGTTATATCGTGGTTTGCAGCAAAGTGTGATCTCATTCTTCTTCTATTTGATCCTCACAAACTGGATATTAGTGATGAGTTCAAGCGTGTAATTGGATCCCTTCATGGTCATGATGACAAGATACGTGTTGTTCTTAATAAGGCAGATCAAGTGGATACACAGCAAGTAAGAATATGTGTTCATTTTATTCTTTAATTGCTATTATCTTATTTAGATTGTATAATCTAATGGAAGCACTTTTTCATTACATTTTAGCTGATGAGGGTGTATGGGGCATTGATGTGGTCACTTGGGAAGGTTCTAAATACTCCAGAGGTCTCACGAGTGTACATTGGGTAAGCTCTAGAATTCCCCTCTTAATGCTGAATCTTTCCGAGTATCTATTATCCTGTTGTAGGGGTTGCATGTTGCATTGGAAGTGATTGTCTACCATATTTTAAGTAGGTATTCATCTCAATACCAACTGATGTTTACAGCTCAGTACAGTCATCGACTTTAGTACAAGCATGATATGTTCTCACTGAAATTGCATTTGATGAGATGTCTAATATCCTCGTGTCTTATCGTGCCTAATAATGAATCTGCAAGTTAACTGTTTGTCATCTGATAAGAAAAGGGAAGAAGTTATTGGTAAACCAAATATATACCATACCACCCCTGATCCTTTTGACTTGGCCCATCTCCAAATAAAAATTTGACTTTCTTTCTTTGACAAAATTTGCCCATTTAAAGCTTATGAACTAGGAATTCTTGGATGTTTATAATTATATGTAGATGTGTATTCTTATACTTGTCTATGGCAGATCATTCAATGACAAACCTGTGAACCAAGAAGCTGCTGGGGCAGAGCTATTTGAGAAAGAACAAGCGGACCTCCTTTCTGATTTGAAAGATATTCCAAAGAAGGCCTGTGATCGCAGGGTACGTTCAAGTTTCTTCTTCTGACATTTTTAAACTTATTTGTTCTGTGATATTTCAGTGAACATTTGATATTTGTTATGCAGATAAATGAATTTGTAAAACGTGCTAGAGCTGCTAAAATTCATGCTTATATAATGAGTCATCTGAAAAAGGAGATGCCGGCAATGATGGGCAAGGCCAAAACTCAGCAGAGGCTCATTGATAATCTCGAAGATGAGTTTGCTAAGGTACCAATCTCAATATTGCAACTAAGGAAAATTTATACCGAGGTGATTGGATAATTAAACATTTTGTTACTGTGATTATCAACAGGTTGCGAGGGAGTTCCATCTACCAGCAGGAGACTTCCCTAATGTTGAGCACTTCAGAGATGTTTTGAGTGGTTACAGCATCGATAAGTTTGAGAAGTTGAAACCGAAGATGGTACAAGCCGTAGATGATATGTTGGGGTATGACATCCCAGACCTTCTCAAAAACTTTAAAAATCCTTACGAGTAATATAAATTAAACCTCGGTTGAACTGATTACTTCAGGGAAGGTAAAGAGGAATAGCTCTTATATACATGTTACTAGAATAGCCCTATACACTGGTATTATTTTGATACCATTATTTTGAGGCATACAGCGAATTGGTGATTTTTTCTTAGTAATATATGGATTGAAATTTGGTCTGTCAAAGGGTTAGTAGCATTTTACAGCCATTCGATGGATAGTCAGAGATCCTGGCTTCAAGTTGGAGCAAGCAAAATCTTCTTATTAACTGAACTGAACTGATGAAATAATTGCTTTGGTGAACAACTATTCTTCTAGTTTATGGGGTGGGTGATCAATTATTTGACAAATGTCAGTTTGGTTTTTTTCAAGGGAAGGGTGTTGAGCCTGCAAAACTCTCAACTGATTTGATCATAATTCTAAAATCGCGTTCAGATATCTCATTGGTCTCATAAACAAAATCTTTGTTGGGTTAGTAGGAAATATACTATGGTTTAGTCCATAAAACATGATAGCTATCCTTAGAAATACCGTCGACAATGCAAAGAATGCTCCATGCCAAATGTTACACTTCTATACAACTGTTACGAAATTGGTGATTAATTATGCAGGCGGGTATCATTGTATTGTTTGATGCTCAACTTTCAAGCATCAAGTAAAATCGTCATACAATCGGGTACACTGAAATAACATTCACTAATTGCCTATTCCATTTTAAGTAAAACCGACTGTTAAATTGAACTACTTGGTTTACTTCTACATAATTCAAATCAAATTGAACTATTAATCAAAATCGAATTAAGCAAGTTTGCAACATTAGATGAAGATTGAATGTTTGAAACACTCACATTCTTCAGTGATTGGTAAGATTTTGCTGTTTGTCTACACATTTACTTGTCATTGATTAAATTCATACTTCAGTCGCCTTAACAATCACCACTTAATAGACATACTGAAAATTGTAAATTGTATATTATTTTCACAGCAAGGGTTAGATGCCCGAACTCCATGTGACAGATTTAACCAAGGATTGTGATTTAGTATTTTGAGTTAGTTTTTGTCTCCTGATTTTAAGAATTTTTTCGTGAAATAGTTCAATTTTTGTAGAAAAGCATAAATTTTTTTATTGTTATTTCGAATTTAAGAATATAATTTATGCATTTAACCCTTAAATACAACATAAAAAGTCTTATACGACTCATAGTTTGTCGTGCATATTAGATATCAAATAAGTCACTCAAATAATAAATTTTTGATACTAAAAAAAAAAAAACACAAGTTAAAAATATACAAAAATTAAAAAAAACAAATATTTTGAATTTCGAAAAATATTTAATATTTCATGAAATTTGGATGAAATCACATTCCTTGGATTTAACGCATCACTGTAAGCAATAGTTTATCTTATCAAAAACACCAGCTCGTAGAGGATCCCTACTCTGTTCTTACAGCTCTGTTTTTGGGGAAATCGAGCCAGTTCAATCATATTAAATTCATATAAAGTGAGAGATCAAGTCATCTCCATCATAACCAAAACTGGTATAAACTTGTCTCCGAAATAAGGTCCAAACCTGCTTAGTCTTTACCCGAACAACCAACAAAAATGGCGTCAATGAAGAGATTCCAAGGGAAGATAGCCATAGTTACAGCATCAACACAGGGGATCGGTTTCGGCATCGCAGAGAGGCTTGGTTTGGAAGGAGCTACTGTTGTGATCTCGTCTCGCAAACAGGTTCGTGGGGTTCTCTCAAAATTTACTCTTGCTTCTGGGTTTGCATCAAAATTCAATCTTTATGCAGTTTGAGGGGTGAATGAAGGTGGGTTGATTTCCTTTTTTTTTTTCCTTCAGAAAAACGTAGATGAAGCTGCTGAGAAACTTAGAGCTCGTGGGATTGAAGTTTTGGGAGTGGTTTGTCATGTATCCAATGCTCAACAGAGGAAGAACCTCATAGGGAAAACAATTGAGGTCAGGACTTCTAGATTTTTCATTAAAGAAGCAATCATGGGTGTTGATTTGTAATTGAAATCAAAGCAGGAGTTCCATTTTGTGCCTTCAATTTTAGTTATTTTGTTGGGAAATTGATCTTCTACTGCGTGATTATATTAAGTTTTCTTGCAGCAGGTTACAGATTTGGTTAGAATTTGGGTTATTCAAGAATTTGTGAAGGAGTCAATTTTGGAAGAATTCAAGTTATTTAGAAAAAAATATGAAGATTTTTATATAAGAGAAAATTTTGTAAATTATAGAATTTGGAATGAAAAGCATAATATGGGTATTGTTTTCACAGAACATTTAGATCAAGCCAGTGGCAAACATTGGAGAAGCTAAAGCATGTGTCGAAGTCATTGATTTCTGTTATGTCCTTCGCATTGTATTCTGGGCTTGTAGTATACTGATTCCTTTTCAAGTACCTTGTGCTTCAAACTGGTGATGAGCCATTTGGGCTTTGATAAGGCTGCCAATCTTAGATCATTTAATAACCAACTGTGATTTAACTGTTAGTTTCAGCTTATTCACTTGTTCTATCTTTCGTAAAAGTGAGTAATCTATTCCAAATTTTTAATCTGGTGTTTGTTATAATGTGAGATATTGTAGGTTGTGAAAAGCGAGGGATATTTAGGATGGACACCAAATATAGATACAAGATAATACTTGCAATATGAGAATGAATGCACAAAACTCCTGACTTTTCATTCAATAGTTTAGTTGATGCAAAATATCTATCAACTATTTAGGTGCCTATCTTGTTGTGTGTTGATCGCTATGCAACAAGTGTCCATGACAATATTCTTGTACTCTTATTAGACAATAGGAAAATACCTAAAGCTCTCTTTCATTTTTTTTTTGGGTGCTTGTGTGTACTTTTTATTTATTGTTTATTTCTTTTGAACTTGTGTATATAATCAAAGTTTGTACCGAGATTTCATGTTTTATTGATAGAATGGAGGATTTTTTTTTGTATGGGGGAGGGGAAGTGCTGACTTTCTTGTTTGTTTGGATTTCTAAATCTTCTTATAGTTCTCGATTGTGCATGATCAAATTAATGGAATAAACTTTCACTGATCTGTCTGCAGAAATATGGCAAAATAGATGTGGTTGTATCCAATGCCGCTGCCAATCCTTCTACTGATAACATTTTGCAAACTAAAGAATCTATTCTCGATAAGCTCTGGGAGGTCAATGTCAAGGCTACCATTCTACTCTTACAGGTATAGCACATTAATGCAATTGTATGCTTCAAATAGGTTAGATGATTAGGATGGCAAGGTTACTGGGCTCTCACATGCCTAGTTCAGTATATAAAAGTATCACTATATATGAAATAGCATCATATATATGTACAAGTGATATAAAAGAACTGTGTTGTTAGAGGCGAGGTGCCAAGGTCTGCCACTAACACCTTGGCAAGGAGAGACACCACCACAATGGATCCTTTTTTGAAGTGTAGATTTTTACTTATTTCAGATGTTTTATGAAGTGTGAAAAACGAATGATGTTGATCATGTCAAAGTGTGAACACTAATAAGGTTGTGATTCAAGTTATTTCTAGGTATATATATGTTTTTGTCTCTTTATTTAAGGTACCTTTAGAATATAACTAGGGGTGTGTTGGAAGCCTTGGTTGTCATCCACCTTGACTTTGGTGTGACACTATTGTGCTTTTGAAGGAAAAAATGGAGCCCTTAGAGCTTTGGCAGAAAAATAACATAGAAAGAGAATTTCTGATGGTGATATATAGCGATAAAGATTGGTGTGCTATTCTACCATAGAAAGAGAATTTCTGAGTAGTGATTTGTATGAGGCATGGTCCCTCGTGGGATATTTTGGCTAAATAGTCCTGAATCAGATGCTATTTACCTGTAAGGAATTTAACTCACTCCATTGAAATTACAGGATGCGGCACCTCACTTGCAGAAGGGATCGTCAGTTATCATTATATCTTCTGTTGCAGGTTATCACCCAACATCATCGATGGCCATGTACGGAGTCACAAAAACAGCTCTTCTTGGGCTTACCAAGGTACCAACTTGAATTGCACATTGTTTATTGGACATACTCTTATAGATTCCAGATGCATATTTGGTGCTATTACAAATAGACATTATCCTCATTCTCAAAAGTACCTTACACCATACACAAGCAGCGAGCCGTCTCTCTGGAGCAGACTACTACGTGTAATAATCTGTTTTTGTTTTTTTTCTGTCACTTCCATATAATTTTGACCATTTAATGGTTTCATTGGTTAAGTGATGAAATTAATGGAACTCAAACCCCTTAGGGAGATTGAGTACTAAAAATATATCTAACAAAACTCATACAACTTAAACATTGTCCCAACACAAACATAAGCATAAACCCAATGGTGCATATGAATTTGATCAAAAATAGTGGAGGAGACGAACACAAACAAATCCAACGTTGCGACTTAATTGATTTCTAATAGAACATGCAATTTTAAGTGAACTCAAAGCCCTTTAGTTAAATGGTAAAAGTTGAATTTGAGTTACATACTTACATTCAATTTTAATTTTTCTTTTAATCCTTAGTTAAATTATTAATTTATTGAAGTCACCCAAAAATTCAATAATTTGCTCACATGTCATGTACAAGACTGTCCAAGCATTCAATAATTATGATAGGTTCTTCTTTCTAAACATTAAATTATATCCTATTTAATGATATTATCATTAAAATTGAAAAAAAAAACTCTTTCGATTTTGGGTGTTGCTACTTGTACCCGACTGTTTGTTTGACTCGATGCCCAAAATTCATTTTTTAGATTTAGCTTTTAAAAATTGCTTGGTGTACCCAACCACATTTTTTTTAACCCTAAAACAATTCTAATTAATTACCAAGAGAAGATTTTTTCAACCATGTTGTGTTTGATGAGCACATTGTATTCTTCTGCACTTCAGATTAGATGTACAGAGAAAGAGAATTTGTTTGCAAGGTGGTTTTATAAGATTTTTTAAGACATGTTTCTTATTTCTATTACACAACCTACTATAGTGTTTGTCATTTATTGTAAAACTTGTGATTGAGTTTAATTTTATCGATAACATTTATTTTTTGTCAAGAATAAATTAATACTTATAAACGAGAAAATTTAACCACCAAAGGGTTTTTATTAATAAAAATTGGTAAGTCAGCGTCACATATTTTAGGTTGGTACAACAAAGTTGAAATATCCCAAAATGCATGTGCAACAAAGAGTCGGGTATATGTAGCAACACCCCTTTTTTAAACCTCTGAAACGTGGGGAGGGGAGCTAATATTATCCTTTTTGTGTAGAGTTTAGTGTATTTGATTTATCGAATTTAATATTATTAAATTTTCTCAGTTCTTCCAATCAGCAAATAGATTAATATTCATACGAAAGTGAGACAAGATGATCTAGTGGTCCAACAACAAGCCACTCATCAACAAAAAATAAGTTAAAATGATTTTTCAGATATTTATAGTTTGACAAATTATGAAAAAACAAAGTAAAGTCACAAAATCGTTATTATTATTTATGTTGCGCATATCCCAACAAGCCAATTGGCATGCCGAAGGCACGGGTACTCACTACATGGAAAGGGTGTGGTCGTGCCAACGACACGGGTAATACACTAGTAAATAAACAAAACAAGTGATGAACATAAAGCTACCTTAAACAGTTGCCTTTCGCTTCACTTTTATCTTGCTTGATCTTTCAGGCGCTTGCAACTGAGATGTCACCAGATACACGAGTCAACAGTGTGGCACCAGGGTTTGTACCCACAAATTTTGCTTCTTTCATCACAAATGATGCATCTATGGTAAGTGCATCTCTCCGCTAGTTTTCATTTTAGGAAGTAAAAGAATCAGATATCTTGCATGCTTAGTTGTTCACCTTATTCTAACTTCTTAAGTACTGCCTTTATAAAAATTAGCATAATAAGTGCCTGATCTGTAAGCTGACTATAATGCACATGATTAGTTCCTTGAATTTGTTCCTTGGTAGACCTATTACGCTGTGATTTCTCAGGGATTATGCCGTATCATGATGTTTGTTTTATTGGTCAGAGAAAAACACTCGAGGCTGAGACATTACTCAGCAGACTTGGAACCACAGGTGACATGGCCGCAGCCACTGCATTCTTGGCATCTGATGATGCTTCTTACATTACAGGAGAGACATTGGTGGTTGCTGGAGGGATGCCTTCAAGACTTTAAAGTTCCTGCAGTGTTTCGAGATCCTTTTATGCTCAACTTGTAGCTCAATAAAAAAAGCTCACTGCTACTAGTATTACATTTTCTGATTACTCTACGACTCTCCCATGGTCCAAAAGTATGAGATTTTTTTTTTGAGTTTGAAGTATGATAAATCAGTAAAAAAAAAAAAAAAATCCCAGCAGCTCACCCAGCTTGGCATTGCAGACTTGCAGTTGATCATCTGCTGGGTTAACCAACTATTTATGTGCAATTATTTGGGGTATCCACTCCACTCTGGGTGGTCTGCCCACCCCAAAGCTTCATTTGATGGCAACGAGCGTGCAAGGTCATCCACGGTTGACGCAAAAAAGTCGAAAATTATGGGCATTTACACCGGGTATGTTGTACGCGTTGTGTGTATATCCAAGATTTTACAAAACCCAGAATCCCTCCAAATCACCCCATCTTCCAGTATCTATGGTTAACAAATGTGTTGAAATACACAAGGGCGTCGGGGTCAGATAGTTGGTGCCGTCAGTGCTATGCTACTATCTCATAGCCAATCGCTACGGGCATGCTCCAATTCGACATTTATATCTCATAAGTCGGAACACCTGCAAGGATAGTTTCATTCATGGATGGTACGACACTTGCCATCCACGCTATTCCCAGCTTTAGGCAAGTCTTCCATACTAAGTTGGGAGTTTCCCTGCAGACTCTGGCTTTTTCCAAAAGAAACAATTTTTGGGGGTGGGCATCTCATCCCGCGATCCCGTTTTCGTCTCATCTATTCTGATTTTTTTGGGTCTTAATGAGATTGAATAATTCTATCCCGATCCCGTTCCGAGCTAATTTTTTCAATATTTATTATTAATATTTTTATTTATTTTAAGATTGCAATATTTGGATGCTCATATAAATTCATTGATGTATATAACATTTTAGCATCTCATTTTGTCTCACATACATATCTCTAGATTAATCAATTGCTTTCAATAACACTTCTGACATTGCTCTCACAAGTCATAACACTCGATTTAATTATGTAGTTAAAAAAAAGAGCATAAAATCGGAGAGAAAGAGACATTCATTAGTCAGTATCAGTCGTCAAATATAGCTTGCTTAGATTTGAAGTTGTGATTTATGTGTAATGCATGTGCACCTGCATCAATCTAAGAAGAAGAAAACGTGGAGACACACATGATTGATGATGGATTATGTTTGAGTTGTTTTTTAATAGGATAGAAACAAGGAGTTTTTCTAACAAGAAAAAGTCAACTTTATTTGGTTAATGAATCCATGTCCCAGCACCAATGTGTTGGATTGCAGTCATTAATGCATTATAGGTCGATTTGCATTAACAATCAACTCTTGAGGTAGGGAGGACTACTAGCCAAATTCGTTATTTACTTTCCGTCCCGTTTATAGTTTTATACCTATTTTAGATTATCAAAAATCTTGATCAACAAATAGAGCATGTTGATCCCATCCCGTCCCGAATCCGTTTGGGATGGGACGAAGCCGATCTATCCCATCCCGATCCCGTATGAATGGGATGAGATAGAGATAGGGATAGGTCTCGTGCCCACCCCTACCAAAAAATAAACAAATCTAACAAAATCGAATCCACCACAATCCCTTTTTATCAAAGTTTTGTACAGAAGGATATATATTGATTTATAAGTTCACCATTCCCTTAAAGACTTGACCATACAAATAGCACTTAGATGAACTAGTAGGTGGAGCAATGCTAGGGAGCACCGGTGTTTTGCCTGGTGTTTCGCCTGGTGGGTGTTAGGCACGTGCCAATTCATTGGCATAAAAAAAAAAAAAAAAACGACTCTTTTCACTCCAAAAGCGACACACACCCCAACCAACAGCACCACGTGTTGCTTCTCTCTCCATCTCTCTGCCCTGACCTCACTGCTGCTTTGTCTTCTCCCAAACTCTCCTCTTCCCTTTGTCTTCTCCTCTCTTTCTTTATTACTTGCAAAAGGGAACTTGAAGCAAAAAAAAAAAAAAAAAAAAAAAAAAAAACACCCAAATCGACAGAGAAGAAGTTTTCTCTATCAAGCAAACTTCAACAAAACCCAAATCTTATGTAAAAGAAACCCAAATCTCTATCAAGCAAACTTCAACAAAACCCAAATCTTCAACAAAACCTGTTTCTCCATTCTGCTTTGGTGCTCTCAAGAAATCAATGTAAGATGGCAGTGGCTGCGAGAAAGAGAAATCACTTCTGCTTGCAATTCCTTCTCACAAACAGATCATCTCCCATTCGAATCTTTTCTCTTATTTGAAGTTTCTTCACATCTCCCAAAGCTTGGGTCGATTGGGGAGGATGAGGATGAAGATGAGCTTTGGGGAGGATGAGGATGAAGATGAGCTTCTCCTTCTGTTTTTTTTTTGTCCGCTTTAGTCACACGTGCCTGGCACGCCTGGATGGGCACGTGCCTAGCACCATCCAGGCGAAATCCCAGGTAAATTCCCAGTGCTGTTTAGAATTGTTGCTAGTAGGTGTGATAAAAATAATTCACTTCTAATTCTAAAAGTCAAGACACGAGCAAAAACAAGCAGTTTCCTTACTACTAATTTAAGAACCAGTGTGTAAGCAAGAAACATTCTCAATCAACAGGAAACAGAGTCTCAACCACTGTACCAAATCTGACCCTATTTGAAACTTCTCTACATCTTATGTACACAACAACATCAAAGTAAACACAATACCCAGGGGAAGACTCTTCTTTACTATGATTTTCCGCTAGAACCCAATCATATTTCACCTTCACTTATTGTCTGATCTTGTATGGATTTCCTTTCTGGCATCTTCTAGACCCTTTACATATAAGGCAAGGAAGGACTACGAATGGGTTAATTTGGCATCATCATGATTTATCTAAAAGCCCTGATTCAACTGCCGCCGTTCTCATGATGATAGGTAAAGATAACACCCAAAAGTCGATGTTATGATGCAGATGTTACGATGCACAAATAATCACACGGGAATTACATCAGCATTTTGACTTTCATTGCATTTCAAGATGAGACCTTCAATATAGGTGGGCAGAAGGCAGCGGAGCCACTGGCAACCAGTTGAGGCCGGTTGTGGTGAAGGAATGATCATGAGAATGCTCTCATGGCGCTGGACGATACCCATGACACTTACAGTGCTCCCTTCTTTGATATAACTGACATACAACATTCTTTCTGTTAACTTCAACCAAGGCAAATCAATTGGTTGTGTAAAAAAAAAAAAGAAGATTCCGACAACTTCATTTTTCTCCCATTCTCTATAAAAGTTGGAGATGAGCAAATTTTGAATCTTGCAGTTGCAAACTAAAGCATTTAAACAAGAGCAACAAATGGCTTACCCTTCTTCAAGGCGCATAATGCGGTCATCGCTAGAGAGGTTGCGATCAGCCAGCCAATGAAGAAAACTTGGAGACATATCTCGATTTTCTTTAGTTATCTCAACGACCGTTGCAGGTTTAACAAATGGAGCAACTTTGGCGCCATAGCCAGCTTTTACTAATGCTCTTAATCCAGTCTGGAAATCCGATATGTAAAAATCTGCAACATGTTTCTGTTTCAAAAGAATAGAGATCAGCTAATTTTACCACTTGGAAGTGTATCAAGAGGCTTTCCAAGATATGCTTTAAAATAAGTCTAGCCCTAAAGACATCATCAAATAGCAAAGTGTTTGTTAAAGGAAACAACAAAAATCATAAACCAAATGATCAACATCAAACCATACATCCAATTGTATGGAAAGATGGAAACGTTTCAGTTTAACTGAATGATATGATTTGGATTTAATAGATGCTAACCCTGTTTGTAGAAATGTACCCTGTTTGCAGAAATGTAAGAGGAATTGCATATAAAAAGGTCTCGTATGGGAGATTCAGTTCCTTAAATGGTATTTGCACCAGGCTGTCTCAATCTGTATGTTGTACTTGTAAATAAAGTAGATTTATTTTAATTTGACTTGCTTCCATCTCTTTTGTTTCATGCCCCCACATGGCACCATTACAGGTTCGGTCACCACAAGGTATGTGCAATTAGCAAATTACATTACTCTAAGAATTATGTTGTTGAACTTCATCTTTTAACAAATCAGTTGAGCTAATGTCAATGAAGGCAATGCTGCTAGATGGCAAGTGAATATGTTTCATACAACTTCACTCGAAAAGCAACAACGAGACCTGGGCTGCTGAAGAACCAAAAATTCTAGTTGCCTTTCCCTTAACATTAATTATGCTCTTGAGTTTATGTTCATTTGTCTAGTACTTTTGGCTTTGACAAGCAACAACTTATATATCATTGCATTTGCACAAAATTCCTAATTTCATATAATAGGAATTTGTAATCGAGTAATGACTAGTACAATAGTAAAATCAGTTGTAAACCAAATCCATGACAATTCACATTGAAAAGATTTCAGTTTTAACTAGAAACTACAGTGTTGCTTATTATGATTTCGTCCTGAGCAATTGAATTGAATAAATCAGTTTCAACAAAAGTGGGAGAGTAAACTGACCTCAAAATGTCTCAATCCCCATGATAAGGGGTAGTGATTCGGGTTTGCAGACTTTCCACCACATCCTTTATACTCATATAATTCTGTGGAGACGTATACGCACCTAGGAACCCTTTGGTAAGACGATTCCAGAGGAATACTACCACAGGTAACAACCTACATCAAGAGACCAGATGCATCATTTCAATGACAGACCTAAAACAGTAAAGGTAATGAAAAAATGAAAAAGGAGTACAAGACCACAAAAGAAAACAACACATGACACATCCATGCTTGGCTGTTGCAATGACTTCCAAACAAACTCCATATTATTAATAACTGAATAATAAATGCAAAAGGCCCGAGCTACAACTAAAACATTAAAAGTTCAGAATGCGTTGCTCAATATGGAACTTAGGTTGTATTTGGTTCATTAGTGAAACCTTTCACTGTTTTAAAATTTCAGGCAAACAATCATCAGATCTGAAACAATTTACACTAATTGCAGTTAATCATGGTATACAATGTTTTTGTACCTAATGTGAGAAATCAAGTACTAGAAAATCAACTCTTTGTTTCCAAATTGTTGCTAACCAAACACCCTAAAAAGAACTCTACATGCAACAGTAATCAAATGCAGCCTTAACTGCAAACAATCTCATCTTATGGTTCAGAAATCAACAAATATCATGCGAAAATTTGATGGTGAGTCAGCAAAAGTCAAATTAGGCATGCATATCCTTAACCGCCAAAATCAGCAATGAGATTGCAAAAATGGGAAGTTTCATAATCCACAGAAACTTCCAGCAAATTCTTTTGAAGGCGATGGATGTATGTCACAGCTAATTTTCATTTTAATTTGGTGCACCCAGTCAATTATTTTGAGTTGGACGGTCAAGTCATATTTTGCAATCAGGTCCATGGACATAATACTTCCTGGGAGGCCCAATTTATTACTTCTAAGATATCAATCGTGAAACTTGTGAAGTTGGAAATGTTTGGTTACTCGAGAAAATATGGGCACACATTAGGATCTTGTTTGTTCTACACCAACACCACAGAGTTCCACATTTCACCCTTGGACAAAGACAAACTGTCATTTTTTGTGATCGTTAATAACAATTATGGAAAAAAAAATAAAAAAAATAAAACTGGGCTAATCAGGGAAAACATGACTGTACACACCTGGTCCACTTAAAAATGGGGGCATGGCTGCATAAGAATTGTGTCAATGATGAAAAGTTATTAACGTAACCATAGCCTTTAGTTCAGGCCCAGAACTTGCATTGCAGCCTATGCAGACTTCCATATCAAGACACATCTCATGCAAAACAGGAGTCATGTATTTTGTGATAAACTTTATTATTTTTGTGCAAATTACTATGCATATCAATATGTGAGTAACTGAGCATTTTATTTCTTCTTTTTAAGTAATATGAAAGCATAGGATACGTCCATCTACACGGTAATCAATGTACGGGGGTAGTGGCAGCTTCTTCCATTGTATAACTCCAAAAATCAAGATCAGATAAACTTGGGTCTAGAGTTCTTCCATAGGATACGAAATAGAGATCAAAATTCTCTAATCACACCCAGCCTCTACTTTAGGCACCACATTTTGTTTTAGGCAAACAAGAGATCTTATTCATGAGAGGAAATGACTATAGTAAGGAAGACCCACTACGTTCAAACCCCGCAACCTACACTCAACTAGTCTCCAATATGGTCACCCCACCCCCACCCGCCTGCGTGCGGCAACCCCCCAAGGCCCACTAAAAAAATACACACATCAAACTTTGGTAGCGTAGGAACTTTGGCCACCATGCCCCAAAACCAAAGGAGATGGATTGAACTTGTACCATAAGGTGATCAACAGAGTGTTCTTTCTTTTCAAAGATTCCGTAATGTCTCTTTTTCAGCATTTTTTCTCTTTGTATCCAAGTGTCTCGTAAGGAACCATTGCCCACAAGTCCATAACCGTACTTCCCAAGCATTGTATACACCTCCATTCCATTTGCTTATCCAATGCTTGAAATTACCCTTACCCTGGATGCTTTTGAAGATTTGAAAAAGTGACAAATTACCCCCAATATGCTTGGCTGCAATAACTGATTTTATTTTATTTTATTATTATTATTCAACCCCCCACCTCAGATGCCGTCAGCAGGGTTCGAACCCTGGACCTATGATTCCATCCGCCATAGACCTACCGCTAAGCCGGTACCCCATTGGCTCACACTTTGCATATTTGGATGCCCTTTTTTGAAAGTTCTTCCAAGTCGGTGTTCTCCAATGCATCAAGCCATTGAGGCACACATGAGAAAGAAAATCTTTGGAGACTACTTTGGACCCAAACTCGTTACAAAACTGGGGTGCTAGACATTTGCATTCTCAATGAGATAATGACTCTCACGGGAAATAGATCCTTCTCATATCTTGACAAATTCTATTGTCTCCCCTCTCAACCAACTGATAAGATTTGAACGAGTGTAACAACTCCATAGCTTATTCTTGTTCTTTCCATTCAAACACTCCTTTCCAAAAGTGAAAATTACATCCCACTAAAAAATCAGACTTCTCCAAGAAAGTGGAAATAATGCCTTGTTTATTTGTGGAGGACCATGATGTACACCAAAGGGCAAGCATGCTTCGAAGCCATTAACCCTCCTTCACTTCGCAGCCATTTCCAACCTTGGAAGAGATGCTTTGAGCAAATTAATTGTTAATATTCATAATGGATCTCCATCAAACGCTCGCCTCTTTAGTATCTACCACCCCACGCCATGTTCTCCATAATTTTCTGCCACGATTTGTCTCCATAATGCTTAATTTTCATTCCCAAATTTCTATGGCCACTCCCCGAGTAATGCTTGATTCATTCCTTCTATTTTTCCAACTCCAAGACCCCTTAAATGGCTATGCTTGCACACATTCTTCTGCGTACTTGGGCAATATTTCTTGGCATCTGGCAAGGTACCCCACAAAAATTCACACTTTTTTTCTTTCCAACTTGTTGACAATGGAAGCGAGTATGGTGGTCACTCTCGTCAAACGTAAACAATCAGGAAACATTCCAAAAGTCTCTTTCCTCGGAATTAGTATAGCTAGTGTCAAGTGTATCATCAGGCTCTACACATACTGTCCTTGTGTATGAACTATTGGTAAGGGTTGGTTATAAATGATCACAAACCAGTCTTCAAAAAATAAAAGAAAAAAACTGTATATATGTGTTACATCAAATGTACATATGAGTTACATGTAATATTCATCCTTGCTTTCAATGACCACGTGAAACCCCTAACATTGAATACACTTAAAATAAATGATGCCTGACCATCTAATGCATAGCAATCCTTAAACTGAAATTTGGGATCTTTCCAAATCATTTGCAAAGCATTTAACACTTCTACACAAGTAAAGCCCAAATAAGCTCGACACAGTTTTTGACTTCCGAAAGAAAAAGTTTTGACTTTTAAAAGAAAAAAAATTGTCTGAGCTTCTGTTTTTTTGTTTTCCCTAATTTTTGCTGAAAAAACATGCCCATTTATATCTTTGTATTGCATAGCATCCATAGCGAAAAAAAACTAACATGATCAAACAATAACTACATCACAAAAACAAAATAGGAACTTCAAATTTTCAAGTTCTCCGGCACTCTGAGCAGATATACTGCATTTTGACACACCACAAACAGTATAGCAACATGTATATGTTAACATCAACATCATCACTGAATAAAAACAAGTCTACAAACCAAAAACAAAATATAAACCACACCAAGAATGAAGATGACAACAACAATTATCAAAACGACAAAGACAATATTATCAAAATGATGACGATAGCAACAGCAAACAATGAATAATTATCAATATGCATAAACAAACCCATCGAAATTATGCATAAACCAACTAATCAACAAAATTGGTTTTGGATAAAACAAAGGGAAATTACCCCAGTGACTTTAACAAATTGCCCGTCTTTCGCAGCTCGAAGCTCTGCATCTGGGTACCTACTCAAGTACCCCAACATCCCCCTCTTCCCCCAAAACCTATTCCACACCACCACCACCACCACAGGCACCAAAATACCACCAACGACAACCAGTATTATCACATTCTTCACAGTAGCCATCATAAACACACCCACAACAGTAGCCATCAACACCACCACAGCAAAAACCCACATTATAACCTTAGGAACCCTGAAACCAAACTTCACCTCTTCCCCAATACTAGTCACAGCCGCCCCATAAACCACCTTCGAAGGCTCCAATTGCCCTGACACCCTTCGAGTAACCCCACCCCCAGACGACCCCAATGGCCCAGAAGTAATTAAACCCGTCGGTAACGGCAAGGGGCCAGAGGTCTTCTTCAAAGGTCCAGAATTAGAACTGGGTTTCCCCAGTTGCCCGGAGTTCGAAGCAGATCGGATCGATATGGATCCGCTGTTATGTTGAGAAGAAGACGAAGGTCTCGACAGCTTCGAAAGGGGTCCTTGGGAAGAAGAATCCCCGAGTGGTATATCGAACATTTTGCCCAACTCGCCAGATTTCTTCACGTCTCCGCCTGTGTAAGGAACTGCCCGAGAAGCTATGGTGGGTTGTCTCTCCTTCTGCTCCACTGGGCGGCCTGAGACATAGAGGCCGCTGCTCAGCTGGTGAGAGGGTATTCGACTCGCCATTGAAAGAGCTCTCAAGAAGAGGGAAACAGAGAGAGTTGCCGAGAAGAACAGAGGAGTGCAAGAGTACAGCTTTGGGGAAGAAGAGAAGAGTGAAGAGGAGATTAGTGAGTGAGTGAAAAGACAAAAAAGGGCTGATGAAATGTGATAATGGTGTGTGTATCCTTGGTGTTTGATATTTATAATGGAAAGAGGGTGATTTTGATTGTGAGAGGTTTTTGGTCGGCCTTGTGGGGGATGATAATGCATAATTTGACTATTTTACCCTTTTCAAATAATTACGTAAATACTTGAAAATTTCCTTTTTAATTATTTGTTTATTTTTATCGGAGTATCGTATTGGAACTTTAGTTCCTGCAGATAATGCCCTAATTTGGCTTCGATCTATTTTTTTAATTTAATATGGTCATGGTAAATCATGAGATGACCCTCCAGTCAAAAGTTAATGGTCACATGAGAAGTACGTGATCATTTTATGAGTTTCAAAAATTTTAAACCGAATCGATCTTAATTTGTATAAATCGCAAATCAAATCGACCAACTAAAGTGTTACTCAAATCGAATAAAACCAAACTGACCGACTAAATTAAATGTATTATATTATTTTTACATTTAATTATATCATTTGTTATATATATTCGACAAGTTAGGTTTTGTCGGTTAAATCATTTAAAAATCGAAAACTAAACCAAGCATATTGGTTTCAATTTTTCAAAAAGCGAAATCGATCTAAATCTAACTGACTAGTTTTGATCTGTTCGGTCAGTTTAATCGATTTTTTTTTCAATCTTATAAAACAGGGGAGTGAGGCTAGGGAACAACCTCGAGATACACATAAACTATTTGGCGATTTCATTATTCTTTCAAGATCACGTCACGTCACCCTGATTACAAAACCTATTAAAAAAAAACCTGATTTCCTCTATTTTCGAAAAACAAGGGATCAAAGCCAATTAAGGCATTATCAATGGAGCCAAAGTAATTTGTTTGGCAGACTATCATATAATGCATGAAACATTACACACAAAGATGTATGTAATATTTAGTATGAAAGGGTAGTATTGGCAATCATGTTTTTAAGTAGATCAACTATGAAACCTTAACCGACTACAAAGAAATCAAAAAAATGGGCCGTATAAGGATGAAATGTCTTTGTAACACCATCTTCATCATTTTCACTCTTGTTAGGGTGAAGCGCACAACAATGACAATGATATTTTTTATGACCATACTACCCTCCATTTTATTCTCCTAACATTATAAAAAATCTCATAAACAAAGGGCTAATACAGTCTATTTCAGGTTATAGTTATTGAAAAAGGTTTCAAAAATTGAAAGCTAGATCTTGAAATAATTTCAAATTCTGATTCTTTGATAATTACATTACTTGTTGCTTTCTTCTTTCAATAGGATTAGTATAGTCTTTTTTAAGAACTCTTCTAGGCGGCTTGGGTCTGCTGTCTGGGTGGAATTTTTACACGTTCGCCCCTTCCTTTTAAACACTCTTTAAATATAACCACAACAAAATAAGGGGCAAAAGGGTAATTACGCCCAATCAGGCAGCAGACCCAGGCTCTCTAGAATTTCTGTTTTTTTAATATTATTTCGAAGTCTGTAATTGTATTAGTAAATAATCCAAGTGTCGTCAATCCATCGATGAAAAATACTTTAAAATTAATTTAAATCATATGATAAATATTAAACTTTAACAACTGGAAAATACAATAAAATTATGATACATTTTAATGGTCTTTTATTTATAATTTTAATAATTATGTGTATTTGATCAGCCCTCAACCATTTGAGTGACTTCATCGAGAAACCCTTTAAGTGACTTGAAGCATTAAGCTACGCAAATCTTTATTAAATTTTCTCATTACAAGTCTTTGACTAAAAACATAGCTTTGCTGGATATTATTCCTTTGTTTAAGCTATTCCTTTGTTTGGTTGGGTATAAAAATGACATAATAAGAATGACCATTACAAATTTCATTGTAATGGACATTCATTCTCAATACCTTATGAATGTCCATTATAATGGTCAATACTCTTTTTGTCTTATTTGCCCTCTTTACCTAATACAGATGCCTCCTTACCTATCATAGATCCAAAATCCATGAATGATAATTGAGGGCTTAACTATAAAAACACAAATCATTCTTGATGCAGTCGATTTTTGTTCCTTACTTTGACTCTGTTTCTACTGACCTGTTGACTTGCACAAGCAACGTACGTGAGCCACAGACCACCGTGGGGTGTTTGTAAGGCACTCCGATGCTAAAGTTAGACATGGATTTGAGGAAGGAGTAATACTGTAACAGAGAATTTGTAGTGTACCTTAGTTTACCAACCTCATGTCTTATTTATAGTACAAAGAGTCATGGTTCAACCAAACCATCGTAGGTGTAGTTTAGGGAGGAAATCTTCATGGAGATCCCTTTCTAATTAAGAGTCGTGTTGTAGGAGAGAAGTTCCCTGTTAGCCCTGAACTCCTAGATACGCAGTAGATAGTTCCCAATCCAAGAGTAATCCATAGAAGGGAGTTTCCCGTGTGAAAGATACTCTGGTGTTTGCTTTCTAGCTGGAAGCAGAGAGCAACTGTAGTTGCCCGTTCGAAGCTGATCCTTGAGATACTCACCTAAAGAGGGCTTATGAGTATTGATGATAGTTGTGAGACGTGTGGGTCTAGCATGTTGTGAGAGTCTGGGTCCGCTTGACGGACTGAAGTTGAGCGGGCTTAAATCCATTTGGACTAGATTTGTATTGGGTCGGTGCTTGAGACCGTAATTCCTCGAGATCATCATGACACGTGTTCGGCTCAGGAGTGTTATCGTTTTTATGTATCATCAACTATTCCCCCGAGTTAGTGGGGTGTTTAAGTTAGTCCACTTACTCGTTGAAAAGACATTTGTACCTTCGTGACGATTGGACTTGAAGTGTTGGTCTTGAGCGGCGCATGTCATTTAATAGGTACGCGACTACTCGAGGAGGAAAAGTTCGGTTTGCCTCCCCTATAAATATTTATTGTTTTGAGAATGATTTCTCCATTGTTATATGAGCTATCTTTTCGAATCGTAGTATTTGTTCTTTCTTCCAATGGTTGACAACATCAAAATTGCTTCCAAGGATTCTTTATCCCTTGTCTGTATAAATCTCTTTGATGGTAGTCTGGTCGACGAAACTGAGTTGATTAGACTTCGTAGTTTGTACCGTATCCCTAGAAATTTGTATCTTGTTCCCGTGTCTGGAGTATTAGGTCTGATTGTACCTCCTCACGGCTTTATAGGCTTGCACTGAAGTATGTTTGAGTCCTAACTTCGGTGTCTGATTTCTTCACTCATTTTCATTGCCTCCCACTCAGATGGCGCCAACGAATTCAAGATACTGCTAGCAATTCTCCTGAGGGTTCATGATGCTAACCTTCGTTTGACTCCACCGGTGATTCATCGCCTGACCAATGTTCGGTTGGATTTCAGGGGTATCTGTATACTGACTTGTCCACCTTGTCTGTGTTTGACGGTGAGCAGTGCCGAATCCTGGGAGAAGCAATGGTTATTGGCTTCGGTGGATTTTGGCTACTTCAAGCTCGGAAGTCGTAGAGTGTTCCGACACTTTGAGTTTGACCGTGGTGAGTTCTTCTTTAGTGCATGCATATCTTTGCGCGTTCTTCTTGTGATGCTGGTCCTAATTTATTTCTTTGTTTCAATTGCTATTCCATCCTTAGTAAGGAAGAAAAGTGATTGGAGAAGAAGTTTCAGGAGCTTCCTTCGATTTCTGTTGAAAAAGTAGTAATGTTAGGCGATGTCGTACACAGCGGACTGCTGCGGTGTTCTCATGGGGCTCACCTAGTGTTAGGTTCCCCGACTGAGGGGGTGGTTGCTTGTCGTATGAGGAAGATAAGCCTGGCTCCACTCAGCCCCTCCAAGCTTGCTGAGTTGGAGGCGAACGTACCTCCCATGGTTGCTCAAGGAAGAGGCAGTCTTCTGTCGTGGCGGCCTCTCCCTTTGGTGCTCGCACTTTAGAGCCGCATGTTCCTGTTTCGCTGCACCCTAAAGCCCGTGGGAGGGTCCTTGCTCTGGAGAAGGCCTTCGCTGATCTGCGAATGACATATTCGGATGTTGTCAAAACATATAATGGCAACCTCATTGATTATAGCTTGTATTACAAGTAATTTGTACACTTATTGATGTTAGACATGTGAGAATTGTTGAATGGGCGAAGAAATGAAACAATTTGTCACTAGTTTAGGGTGAGTCAAATATGCATGCATGGCCAAGTTCTAAGAATGAAGTTAGCTTCTATAGTCTAAGACGATTGAAACACACTTCATCGAGAAACCCTTTGAGTGACTTGAAAACATTAAGCTAAGTTGCAAGAGGGGAGAGCAACTTCTTATTTCCCCAAGGGTCTTGGGTTCTCTAAAAAAATGCATGAATAAGCTATGTGTGAGGTTTCGACTTAATGATCTGGGGTATCAAGGAAGCTTCTCTGAAGGTATGCTTCTAGGCTAGTTAACCTGCATTCAAGACATGGATGGAAATAGAGAGTAAGTTTGTTCCTTTCTAAGGCAGTAAGTGAAGGAAGCAAGAGCAGCGGAGGAAAATTAGCTCAAGGTAGAGCGGAAGATAGTGAAGCAACGAAAGCAGGCAGCGAGCATAGTCTTATTTCAAGACGAAGGTTCCCGACTTAACAAAACTGAAAGATGGGCACCATACTTCGAAAAAAGTTTGACGTCGAGTCATTTTAGAAAAGCAATTCCAGATAGAGTGTCCAACAATGATTACGAAATTCAAAATGCCTCGCCTGACGTCCATCAAATAGTTGAAAAGTTTTCTCAGTAAATTATCATACATACAAAGAATCATACCTAAATTGTCTGAGAAGATCCGGCTGTTAATGAAGTTGTTGAAGAAGATCAGAATGAAAAAGATTATTCAATCAATATTCTTCGTTCCATCGCCGTGGATAATTTAAAGAAACATGTGTTATGTCTTATTCTCTGTCTTTCTCCCCAGTAAGGTAGCTCTGCCTTATCCTTTTGATCGTGCATCCATATAGCGTCACAATTCTTCTTTATTCCCTTAAGTTCGAGTTTCAGTATTCAAATGGTTAAGGAAACGAGTTAAGCGTGTATTAGTAGACGATATATATAGGTTCCCGATACATTGCCATTCAAAATCAAGATATTGGGATCAGACTATGATGAGTTGAGTAATGTAGTACTAAAGCCCCGAGTGACTCTTGGCTGCCCTCAATGATAGACACCTTGATAGCTAGGTTGCATTGCTTGTGAAAGAAGCGAGCATCCGAGAGAGAGCAGAAGGGGGGGATGGCCAGGGTCAAAACAGAGTGTTTGGTCGAAGGAAAGGAGATTAATTAGATTATGATAAGAGATGGAGGAAAGAGTTATTCCGCTGACACCCGGATACTTGATTTACTAAACTACTTGAGCCTGCATTGATAGATGTTATAACAAAATTTCTTAAGAAGGTATCTCGATAAATCTATGAAGATATAATCGGGTCTCAACATTCCCCTCCAGGCTTTGTCGTTTAGTGGTCACGAGTGGTCAAATCTCATAATTCAATTCCACTTCAGCTGTCCACTTGGTTTTCTTCTTATTTCCCTGCCAACTGCCCTTGTTCTACTTTAGCAGGAGGAACTCAAGCCCGCTAACGTCGTGTTTAGGGTTACTATATGCTGGAGTAAGAGATCACGGATTGCTCAAGGACCTTTTGGTATGAAGCATATTGGCTAGCCTTTTTTTAAGGCGTCCACGATCACAGTGTCGTAAAAAAGGCAATCAATCAGAATCAAGGAATAAAAATATGGAAAAGGTGAATCAAGATCTAGATGGAGAGCAATTATTGTATTACTGTAGAGACTCCGTGTCACGACTCGATCCACAAAGTACTATATTTTCTGCTTTGGGCCCAAGGCCCGCACAACTTTAAAATGTGTAGTACTTTGTAGATCCAACCTCGTATATATATAACATATCTCATTTCCTCACCTAGGCGACGTGGGACTATAATCTCCCTTTGATAGCTCGCCGAACCCCTCTTGGGATCCACGGGCCTATTGGGCTTCGCCATCACGAGCCTCTCCCGACCCTCCCCCTCAGGTCCGCCCACACAAGAGTATCACACTCCACTTACTGGTCATCCTTGTTCATTTTGCCTAAAAGTATGATTAGCAGGTGGAGCAAGTTCTTCGGAATTTCATGGACTAGTTACTAGGGACTTATTGTGCTCTCATCTTATGATAAAGATCAGAGTAATAGAACAAACATGCCCTGACAAGCGGGGATGTTCTGATTCTCGTTATTGAAAAAGAGAAGTTAAATTAACCAAATGGCGGCATGCTTCCCAAAGTGCTTCTTTGGGTGTATAACTTCCATTCGGCCATATTTCTAGGGTAAGTATCTCTAGTGTTTCCCCAAATGGCTTAATAGAATAATTAATCTTTCTGATTGGCAAATATAATGGAATTATAGGAAAATCTTTTCTTGATAGTCGATCTTCTCTCCTTAGACACGATCCCCTAATCCTCTCAACTTTTAATTCAATTTTAACAATACTTTCGGTAATCTTTGATTCTTTGTAATTGTGATTCGAACAGTAGAATCCTTAATTCATGGTTACTTAGACAAGTTCATCCTATTTGATTGACTGTAGATCGGTCTCTGGTATTTTCATGGTTTTTAAATATTGATTACTCAACTATTTTTCACCTGATCCCATGTGATTTTATTTTTTTTCTCTACATACTAGTCGTGGTTTCACTGCCAATAGATCTATTTGTAATTTTTCTTTGTTATAAATGAGTCTCAAGTTTACGTGCTTGTATGCTACCTTATTTAGAGGGGTCTTAGAAAGCTGTAAACCTTTTTTTTTTGTTGGATGAGGTAGAAGCCATAACTATTCACAGGTAAGTGTTCATCTCTGGGTACATAACATAAAGCATTCTGTACAACCATGACATCGGGCTGTGATTGATACTGCCTTTTAACTTATAAATGAAAAACAAAGATGAAACAATGTTCATCTAAAACTCCACCACATTCATGGAGAAATAAACCTTACAACAATATGATTCAAACATTTCCTGTCTTGGTTTTGAGCTTAATAAGAAAAGAAAAACAGAAAAAACTTCTCATCGTTTGGGACTATAAGTAGTGGGACGATGGGGTAAAGCGAAGATGGGAGATCACACCTTTATTTGCCCAGTTCAAGTTGTCCCACCATTTTTGTTCTCCCTTGATCTCCACAGGCTGGCTGGCGCTGTCTAGTGGGAGCTTACGAAGATTCGGGCAGCCTCTGATTTGAAGATGTTTCAGAGATGGAAGTACTCCACCACAAATACTGTGCACTGCTGGTAATCTCCAACGAGTCAATTTGTGCAACTTTGGGAGAGTGTGTTCTTCCAATACTCCAAATACACTCTCAAACTTGTCACAAAATTTGATCTTTAGCGTCTCAAGGTTCTGTAGCTCTATCCCTGAAGAGAAGATGTTGATGAGGCTTCGGCAACAATCGGCAACAATCTATGTGTAAGTGTTTCAGTTTTGTAAAGCTTGAAGGCTGCACTTTCCCTTGGTATAAACCCCTCAGTTTTGACAAATTTGAGAGCCACAAAGCTTGTAAGTTTCTTCCCAGAACAACATTTTCTTCTTCATCTTCTTCATAGAAAATACTCTCTATACTGTGACATCTCTCAATCCAACATTCCCTCACTGCCTCACCAACATCTGACAGCCGAGTTATGAAAGCATTCTTCTTTAGATATAAAAGCTCCACAGGGCTGATATCCATTTTGATTCCATTTGGGAAGCTCCGAAATCCGCAGATCTTAAGAAAATTGTCCGGCTCGTTCCATTCAGGGAGCTGGCTGCTCTGGTAATATATCTAACTGATAACAGATTCTTTCCCTTGCAAGTAAAAGTCCTCCTCTTTTCCCCATTCTTCAACAGAGCTCAAGCAGAAATGGAATCTGCGAGAGTTCTCTCCAAAGTTGCCAATGTCAACTGCACTTTCTGTTGTTAATTCTAACACATCACTTGATGAACTAGATCCACCGCACAGATCCCACTTCAACACTTTAGCTATCTCCATCTGGTTTTCCCATTCATCCAACCATACGTACTTCCTGTTTTGTATTGCAAAAAACCGGAGGTGAATAAATTTTGATATATCATAAGGGAATTCCCTAGCTTGAGTGCCTGAGAGGTCAAGCACCTCTAGTTTTGTACGTACTTCTAGAAGGGGCAGTGTCTCCAAATTTGTGCAACCTTTAAGTATGAGATCACTCAAGTTCCTGAGTTTAGTAATTGATGGCAGCAAATCTTTAATATCGGTTTCAGAGAGATCAAGTTTTTGGAGGAGATACAAGCTTCCGAAGGATAGCTTATCTATGTTCGAACACTGCTGTAGTGAGAGTTGACGGAGATTGTTGCAGTGGGAAAGGAATGAGAACTCTGTGACTTTAGTTCTGGAGAGATTGAGTACTTTGAGCTCATTCTTCTGCTCAAAAGACTCATCTTGCAATTGTGTGAGTGCTGTATTCCCCCTTAGATCAAGTACCTCTAGTCTTGTAAGTGATTTTAAGTGAGGCAGTGTTTGCAAGTTCCCACAATCTCTTAGGAGGAGTTGACAAAGATTGATGCATCCAGAAAGAAGTGGTAAACTCTGCAATGCGGGTCTCCGAGAGATCAAGTGTCTGAAGGTCATATTTCTGTCCTAAAGTATCATCTTGGAATTCAGTAAATGAAGTTGCACCTGAAAGGTCAATTACCTTGAGTCTTGTAAGTGCTTCCAAGGACGGCAATGCCTTCAATTTTGTACACCCTCTTAGTGTGAGTTCACTAAGATTGCTGCATCCGGATAGGAAAGGTAACTTCTCGACATGGGGGTTTCCAGATAGGTCAAGTTGTTGAAGCCCACATTTGTCATCGAAACATTTATCATTCAGTTGACTCAAAGCAGTCGCCCCTGAAAGATCAAGCACCTCCAGCTTAGCAAGTGCCTGTAAGTGTGGCAGTCTCGCTAAGTTTGAGCAATCTCTTAGTAAGAGTTGACACAGATTTAAGCATCCAGAAAGAACTGGCAACTCTATAATTTGGGTTCGTGAGATGTCAATTATTTTAAGATTACGCTTCTCTCCAAGGATTTGTCATGGAATCCGGTGAATGAATTTGCATCTGAGAGGTCAAGCATCTTGAGTCTTGTAAGTGCTTCCAAAGTTGGCAATGTCTTTAAGGCTGAACAGCCCTTTAGTATGAGCTTACGAAGATTGCTGCATTTAGAAAGGGAAGGTAAGCATACCATCTGAGGGATTCTGGAAAGGTTGAGTTCTCGAAGCTCAGAGTTATTCTTAAGATACTCATCTTCAGGTTGACTGATGGCAGTAGCACCTGAAAGATCAAGCACCTGGATTCTTTCCAATTGTGTCAGTTGTGGCAGCGTGTTCAAACTTGAGCAATTTCTCAGTAGAAGTTGTTGGAGACTGCTGCAATTGGACAGGTCTGGCAATTTTTCTAACCGATGAGTTCCAGAAAGATCCAGTATGTGAAGATTTGGCAGATTAAAGTCACCATCTTTGATTTTCTTCAAGCACACACAATCTCTCAGTAAGAGTTGGCGAAGATTTTGGAAGTTCGAAAAAATTGGTAGCTGTGCACCCCGAGTACCAGAGAGGTTAAGCCTTTGAATGCTAAAGCAAGAATTTACATCTAAATTTTGAAAAGCCGTGCTGTTTGATACATCAAGTTCCTCTAGACCACGTAACCGTGGAAGTTTCTTCAATTGTAAGCAATTCCTCAGGACGAGCTTGCGCAGGGATAGACATCGGGAAAGAAATGGTAATTCGACAATTTGTGTTTCAGAGAGATCAATCACTTCTGCTTTGAAAATATTTTTCTCGCCCAAGGCTCCATCTTTGAATCCCTCGAATGCACTAGCACCCGAAAGATCAATCAATCTAATATAAGATGCTATTGGACTTGGAAGTGTAGTAATTCTTGAACACTTTCTTAGTATGAGTTCGATTGGATAGCGGGTGCAAACCGATGTTAGCTTGTCAACATAAGTTCCAGAAATATCAAGTTCCAGAAGCCGACTCTCACTAGAGAAATATTCATATGCTATGGTCTTTAAGGAACTTGCATCTGATAGGTTGAGAACCTCGAGTGATTCTAGAAATGGCACATATTCCAAGGAGGAGCAACCTCTTAGGGTGAGATATTGGAGAGAATAAATCTCTGTGAGGGATTTGGGTAACCGTTTAAGTGGTGTGTGTGATAGGTCCAGGCATTCAAGAAGAAGCAAATTCTCAAAGAAATCATCTGGGAGATTCTTCAAGGTGTTAGCACATGAAATACTGAGCCTGACTAGGTCATGTAGTCCTTGGATGCATTCCAAGTTCTCTGGAATCTCGGAGCCTCTTAACACAAGCACACGAAGGCTTTTCAGGTTGGAAAAGGATGTTTGAAAAGCTGAAATTTTGGCATGGAGAATAGATAGAACTTTAAGATTTTGCACTTGCTCAAAGCAATCATCTGTTAGTTCCACCAACGGGCAACCTTCATTTCCGTGAATAAGCAAAGTTGACAGTGAGGTGGAATGATCAGCAGCATTATCTTCATCTGAATACTTGGTTTGGAAATTTCCATTCATCAGACGTAAGGTGCTAGGCATTAGTTGTGCTGTTTCTTTTTCAAAGAGAACAGCTTGGTGAAAAGCGCTCGAAAATGTTGCATTGTTCCCACGTTTTAAACATTGGAACCAAGACCACATGGCTTTGTGCACAGTGACATGGTCCTCATCCAACATAAATAGCAGATTACGATCCACGGGCTCCTTCAAAATATAGTGACCCTTCTCATATGCGATTTCCACGCAATTGAATCCATCCAAAAATCCTTCCAAAATCCATGCTGTTATCAACTCCTTTGCACGGATGCGGCAATGCCATGCATATAATGTGGAGTACACCATGCAGTCTTTCATGACCTTGCTCGGTAGCATCTGATATAGAACCAATTCCCATCCTTGTCTGTCTTTGCATTCTAGTGTTGCATTTCTTAGTTTATCCTCCATGTCCCTTCAGATTTTTTCAGAACTCCGGCTACCATAATGATATCAAGTGGCCTACCATTACATTCCAGGAGCAAAGTCTCAGCAAGTTCTTTTACAACTGGAGAATCAATGTGTTCTAGCCCAGCTTTATGTCTAAACAAGAGCCATGCTTCATTTTCAGGCAAAGTATCCACTGAAAGGACCCTGTCAAAAGTCACACCACTTTCCTCAAGGGTATATTGTATTCCAATTAACAATATTTTGGATGATCTGTTTTGTTCTTTAGGAAGTGGCACTCCCAATTCTTCTGGATCAAAATAGTCAGCTGAAAGGTCATCTGCAATCAGAAGGAATCTCTTGTTTGTCAGCGAATCAAAAATCATCATCCTCAAGTTCTTCTCCATGATATCGGGGTTCTCGTTTGTGTTAGAAAACCACTTCCACTGATCCACAGAAAACAACTTCAACTGATCCACAATTTGCATCTTGTGTTTCGGAGAACCTCTCAACTTTAGATGACAACATCAAAATGGTTGGCTGTAACACCCCTAAATTTCATAAAGATAATTTATTTTATTTTTAATTAAATAAAATAGGATTACATTTAATTAAATTCAAGTTTCAAAATTTTAGGGTTTAATTGGTGAGTTACAAGGCGGGTGTTCTCAGAATTTTAGTGGGGCGAATAGCCACCCACACTATATAAACAAAAAACTCTCTTTTCTTTCTCCTTATTCTTTTCCCCTTTTCTCCTTCATGTTTCTCTCCTAAACAGATTTCTCTGCCTCCCTCTATCTCGGTCTCTCTTCCTCCCTCTCGTTTGCGCTGCGAAGCGAAGAAGAAGACGAAGAGCTCATCTCGCCATTAGAGCACCGAGGTGGAGTTCGGCCACTCGGCGGGCGACACAATCTGTTCCGAGTACAGACTCATTCTTGAGGCGCACTCGATTGATGAGGACATTCCAGTGGAGACGAGTGGATCGGATGTTCCGCAACCTGTACACGTTTGCTGAGATTGATCTTGTGGATGCTTATTTCAAGGCAGGAAAAGAAACAGAGGCACCAAAAGCAAGTGGTGATGGGTTTTGCCCCTGTCCGTTTACAGCACATTCAAAATGCTGTCACTTTCTTTGCTAAAGACCGCACAAGGTCACCCCATGTTGGTGGAGCTGAAGAATGGGGAGACTTATAATGGGCATTTGGTAAGTTGTGATACTTGGATGAATATTCATCTTTGCGAGGTCATATGTACTTCGAAAGATGGAGATAGGTTTTGGCGTATGCCCGAGTGTTATATTCGCGGAAATACAATTAAATACCTTCGAGTTCCAGATGAGGTGAGATTTTAAACTCCGGTGCCTAACACACTATTACTAACAAAATTATGAATATATAGTGTGTTTTCTGTATTGCTTACTTGTGTGCTTTAGTATGCTTTGATATGTTTGTCATGAATATTTTATACAATCTTAGCAAATATGACCATGAAGCAAGGTGAAGCTTGAGAAGGGTATCATTGTCACAATGTAGAAAACATGCTTTATGTAGTTAAAACATGTAACATATGCGAATGTACTAGTTGTTTTCGTTGTCCTCAGGTGCTATCCCTGAAAAATAACCCTAACCAAAGATTGACAAATCCCTTTGTTTGTTAAAGGGCAGTTTGTTGCTTATTTTGCATTGATATGCTAATGATCTCCTTTTAATTTCTCCTTGCCCCTTCCTCCATCGTGATGCAATAGGCATCTGGTGGGGCGGACCTACTCTGATAAGTTTTAACAGTCCTCAAAATGGAGTTTTGAAGCTTGTTTTTGCAGTTATATTTTTTGGTGTCCAGACCACCTTAACTAGACTTGACAATTGTGACACCTACTTGTTCCAACTCACTCATTTTCAAATTCCATTTCCCTTTGCACATAGAATTTACACAAGATGTTTGTTTTCATGGATTTGATTGAGCTTCTTCCAAGCTTTCTTCATTTTGGGGAGAAAGACTGCATGCACAATGAAATAAAATTAGCACATGGTTGTTGAACATGTTTTCAATTATGATACAAATGGTAAATCTATTATCTACTGATGTGCCTCTGCAGTTTCATATTAGTCTATTATGTATTGCATATATATATATATCTGCTGATTCTCATGACATGTTTTAATGAGTTAGTTAGGTTTATCTTGTACCTTTACCCAATAAATGCTTGTCTGGTTGTATTATTATTGTGATTTATGTGCGTATACTTTTATTTCAGTACAATTCTGTATATTTGCAAGCACATGAAATCGAAAGGTAAGTGATCAAGAGATGTGCTTGGGAGGCCACGTGCCGTGGTGATGGATGGAGAGACTGAATAAGTGAGTTTTCTTCATTCTTTTCTTTTTTACTGTGAGTTTTCTTATTCTCTGTATTTTGCAAATCCTTGTTTCTTGACTGAATTAGTGATTGTATTTGTGAGGATTTGATGATGGGGTTTGTGAGTTTGTTGCGAGGATGTGTGGTTATGATTTGGATTTTGGTTTGGCGGTGTGATGACCTGTAGTTGTGTGTCCTTGATGATGTTGGATTGGATTCTTAGGCTTGTTATATTGCTTGATTTAAATTCCATTTCAAAGGTTTTAGGTGTAAGGTGTAAGTGAAACTCTTAGCCCTTTATCTCTTTGGATGAGCAATTCAGTATACTGTATGTATATTGCTTGTATGGAAATGACGAGTTTCATTTCAGGTAATCCAATTGTGAGATTTTAGACATGTTGAGAATGAGGTTACCTTATTTGTGGTGTTTTGTGTTGCAAACGCTTGCTCCCCAATATTTGTGATCAGTTTGATGTGTGAGATTTTCCTAGCTTGCTGGGTTAATGTTTGGTGTCACCCATGTTTACCATTTTATTGATTGGGTGTGACTTTGTTGGTTTGGTGTTTGAATGGTTGATGAATATTAATGCATTAAATTTGGAGATTTGTATGCATATTGACTTGTTTATGCATTATAAAGAATTTGGATATTTGAATCAATGAGTGATTTGATTGTCATATTGTTACATAGCATGATTAATGAATATGCTATGTTTTCCCCAAAAATGTGGGTGAATAGATTATGAATCAATTCATGTATGACAAAATGTCATTGTGGAAGAATTCTGAATTATGAAAAATAAATGATATTGGTAAGCCTTGATTTCTGAAAATATAAATCACTTGGGCTTGTATCACTTAGAACTACCACATCTCTTTTGTTTATGATTTCTCCTCTCTTACTAGAGAAACTAAATGACCAGTGGGTCGTCTTGCGGAGTTGGGGCACCAATTTCTTACTAGAGAAACTAAAATAACCTTTGGGTTAGTCTTGCGAAAATGTGGTGAATTTGTATGCCTAAAATAGGCTTTGATATTTATCCGTAAAAAATGTGACATGAGTTTATGCGCATTGATAGCCCAAGGGTGGCTTTTGGTACTCATATAGTTAGGGGTATCCGCGATGCATGCCTGTATGTGATGTCCCCACTTGGGCATGGATGACGGAGTAGTCCTCCTTTATATGAGAGAGGCATACAGGCATGTATGTTCGGCACGGAGGTGGTGCGAATGTGGTATCGTCTAAGTGATCAATCCGTTAAAAAGATGAACATAATTCAAATAAAAAGAATAAATGACGTTGCATTGTTTCTAATTCTTTTTATGCAGGATGGCAAGTCCACTAACATTTCTGCAGGTCCGACTTGCCATAGTCAATTCCTATAGGGTAAGTACAGGTAAATGCATATTTACATATTAGGATGATGATATGATTGCCTCGTTGAGGAACTAAATTCTTTGGACCGTGTTTTCTTGCATCACACCTTTGCCTCGTTGAGAAACTACTTATTGGTGTGATGGTTTGTTGTTTGTGTTTCGCTTGATGTTTATTACGTGCGATTTTATTGATGACCCAAGTGAACTTTTGCTTCTTATGTACATTTCTTTGGGAATGTAGCCGATTAGCTTTTCAGGTTTAGAGACTTTGGAGCAGCGTTACGGAAGTTCCGCTAGTGGGGCTAGCGACGTCAATTTTTCCTGGTTAGAGTTTTGTTAAAAATTTTAGCTTGTTCCTATTTTCTAAATTATATTTTGTCATTGATGCTAAATGTTTCTGTTGTTATTGAATTTCACGTCCCGAGTTTTGGAGAAACGGATAATCCTACGTGAATTTTAGGATTTCGTTTTTCTTGAAAATCGAGGCGTGACATTGGCAGATGCAGCTGCCCTGTCTGCTACTTGCTTTGCTGTCCATGTTGTCCCAACTCCATCTTCACCCTGAATTCCAATGTAATGAACATCTTCTTGGCCCAACCATTCCGACACCATATTTATGTTCTTCTCTGCTGATGGTAGAATCTTGCTAATCACCACTTCATTCTCAACCTCTCAGTGCTCCTCCTTGGCTTTGCCTTGTTCATCGAGAAAGGTGCTGGAGTGGAGATGAATTGCACCTACAAGAAACAACAACATGTAAGACACAAGAAACGGGAATTTCGGACACATATATGTTCAAGGTATCACTGTCTAGCTATTCCAAAAGATTATCACTAATCACTACTGTGATATAGCGCAAATACAATAAACAATTCAAGACTTAGACATATAGAAGCTATTACAAGTTTATAAGTGCCCGGAGAGATTCTAAATGTCGAGGGAACGGGCGAGGAAACGAGCGAGGGAAATGAGGTGGCGAGGTGAAAGTCGTTCATTTTCTTCGAGATGCGCATGAGAAAAGTCAATGCATGCATCTCGAGGGAAATGAACGGCTTTCACCTCACCACCTCATTTCCCTCGCTCGTTCCCTCGACATTTAGAATTTCTCAAGTGCCCGACTCAGATGAACAGTGTCTTATCCTCAACTCTAACTTTTAGTTCCGGTTTTGCCTCTCAATTTCTTAATATTTACAAGTAAATCTATAGGTAAACAGTTAGAATACATGTTTGTGCCATTTAAATGAAAAAAATATACATTTTTTATACTATTTTGCCCTTCACATTTCAATTTTTTTACAATCAAAATCTAACACCTCTAATTATCTATAAACTATAAATATGTTCATACGATAGTGAGATAGTAATCTTTAGTTACTTTGATTTTCCTATTTTACTGTCCGAACTTTAGACTTTATAACCAAAAGCCCTGTAAAAAACTAACGAACCCAATAAAAATTAATCATATCATGGGTCGATGGCAACACATGTATTTTTTCCATCCACACATTGATTAATTATACTTAACCTTAATATAATTTATTTGAAGTCTCCAAATTATCTATAAAGTATAAATAGAGAAATATTTGGTCACAATATTTTACTCAATAATATTCTTTAACTTTTTTAATTAATTAATTAAAAGTATAAATAATTAGTTTGCTTAGAAATCTTTAGTGAAAATTTTTAATTTCTTTTTAATTTATTAATGAATTTTTAGAATAAAATTAAAAATACGAGATATACGTGCATATACAGTGCGTCCACACTAGTACAAGTAAAGTGTATCTATGAACTATGATCGATCCAACGGGTTGGAATTCTCAACAAATATGTGTAAAAATGAATAAAAAATATTTTAATGTTATTGTTGTACAAAAAGAACTCTTGCTAAGTTATCTGCAAGATTTCATGTCATATGTATAAGTGTTATGAACTTTTACCGCTGATCAGTACTGGAAAAGACTCATGGACCGTCACCGGCCGTTTGATGATTCTAGAGATGTCTCCACATGTGTGTTGGGTGGAATGGGGAGTGTTACTTATGCGAGCTAATAGACAACAAAAAAACTCCATAATAAAAGATTTAGAAAATGTATATAAAGATTTTCAACTCTTTATCTCTCTCTCTCATTCTGTGTATCTGTCAGCCTCTTCTATCACGTTTGTATTTTGTACACTTATATTGAATTTGAAGTCTATTTCGTTGCGTAGAATTTTGTATGGACCAATAGAATTTGAGCAGTTCTACATGCCGAGGAAAGGGAGGTGGAGGGTGAGAACTATTCACCTCCCTCGAGATGCATGCACAAAAATTGACGGAACACATCCTAAGGGAGGTGAACGCTTCCCACCCCGCCACCTCCCTCCCCTCACTCGTTTCCTCGCCCACTTCCTCGACATTTAGAATTTCTGATAGAATTTAATCATTGGAACCTATAAGAACTTGGACATATTTGATGGAGGATGAAGACATGAATTTGAGGACACCTTACCGGTTTTCAGACAAATAAACTCTATTATTATAATTATTATTACGTATGATACCAAAAGCGTTATTCTCGAGGACCTAAACAATGATGTTTGGCCTAAAAATTTGGACCATTAGGCCCTTAGGTCTATAACAATGAAAACATAGTCGTGACTACTAGTTTTTAGATATTGCGGTGAATGGGGAGTGGAGTGTGCAGAGTGAACCTAGATGGTCTATGGTCTTCACATACCAATGGTAGGTGTGCCATCCAATATTGACAATGCTAACCTTGATATGGTGGTAAAGATAAGATTAGGGTTGACTGGTAAAGATAAGATTAAGGTTCAATTATTAAGGTTGACTGCGTCAATTGATATAGTCGTATAAATTAAATTCCTCTTCTCTAAAATAAAAAAAAAAAAAAAAAAAGAGTAGGGCTAGAGGGCGTGGGCGAACTGTCACGCCCCAATTTTCGAAGAAAACGAAATTTTCAAAATTCATGTAGGATTATCCGTTTTCCCCAAAATTCGGGACTTGAATTGTCATTCACTAAAAGTAACAGTTGGCATCTACGAGAAATAATCAATTGCACAATTTACAAAATAGAGGAAAATAAAACAACTGATCTAAAAGTCCATCAAAAAGAAGAAAATTTTAAAACTCGTAGAGCCAACGCTAACAAGTTCAACAATTCACGAATGTACCTCTCCCAGAAAATAATAAATAACTCCGAGTTCAAATTACAAGAATTAAACTATCACCTACGTACAAATAAAAAAATGACTTAATCTTTCGAACAACGCGCAATTCCTCGTAATGTTCGTCACGTACGAAACGAAATGCTCTAAGCCCGCCCGAGATGACTAAATCCTGAAAATAAGTAGTCGGCTACATTCCCGAAATGTCAAGTAAAGGTGGGCCCTCGGGCAACGTGGATGTGGTGCATGTTTGGCCAACAAGGATGTTGGGCCTTAAGGAGGGGGGGTGGATTGTGAGACCCTAAGTGGGCAGACCTGAGGTGAGGGTTGGAGCCCAACAGACCCAAGATGCCCAACAGGTCGAGAGCAGTTGGACGAGCTACAAGGGGAATCATATATAGTCCCATATCGCCTGGGTAGGGGAGGAGGATGATCTTTATATGTGCGGGGTCAGCTCTCCATTGTATCCAGGCATTTTAAAGTCGTGAGGGCCAGATGGTAGCCCAAAGTGGACAATATCGGTACAGTGCGGGAGGGGGTCGTGACAGTTTGGTATCAGAGCACAATTTACCTTAGGCTAGGGAGAGTCTATGGGATCCTCGAAATGTGGTTATGGGTAAGCTGTAGAGTGTTTTGTGGATCTTATGGAGTGTCTAATCATTTCCATTTTTATTGAAAGATATGGCTGGAAGACATATTCGTCAGAATCCAAATGAGAACGGTAGCGGAAGCAGTGGAAATGTTGTTCCAAATGAAGGTGGCAATGAAAATGAAAATGGCCATGGTGATAACACTATTCAGTTGAGTCAGGCTATGATGATGCAGTTGCTACAAGGATTGAAACAGAATCAGGGTGACCCTTTTGCTAGAAGGGTTAAGGAGTTTGAGACATTGGATGGTAAGAGGTTTACCGGAGAAAATCCGAGAGATGCAGATGTCTGGGTTCAAAGCTGTGAGACTGTTTTCAGGAGGATGCAACTTACTGAAGTCCAAAAACAAAAGTTAGTTGCACATCACCTGGATGGTGTTGCTAGTTATTGGTGGGAGGCTTTACTACCATCCGTTGATGTTGCGGTTATGACATGGGATGACTTTAAGGATAGGTTTGAGAATATATTTGTGCCTAATGTAATTAAGGCGCAATGGGCTATGGAGTTTAACATGTTGAAGCAGACTGAGAATATGATTGTGAAGCAGTATGTCACAAAGTTTAACGAGTTGTCACGTTATGCTCTGTATTTGGTAGACACACCAGAAAAAGAAAAATTAATCTCTCAGTAATTGTGTTTTCTCTGCCGCGATAAACGGTTTATAATCAAATTCATTCGGTCTGATATGTTCTTTTTCTCTGGTATTGTTTATCAAGTTAATGTTGAGATACACTAGAGGAACAACATAAATAATATGTTTTGTGCGTTTGAAATTTCCTTGCTCACATTAAGAGGTAGACGTTGAAATCAACTTAACATTGGGACTGTTTATTTGATTTTGCTAACGGGCCACAACCCCAAAAGCCAACCTTTGAAAAACTTTGCCGCAATAGATTTCCATCTCTAAGTCCTTGTGACGATCGAAACTGCCCATCATATCTACCTTGAAGAAGGATTAAGAAACCACAATGAGCAATACAATTGGAAACATGATGACAAACTTTGTTGTTCAAGCCAAAGTTATGCAAAACCACTAGAAGATATCCCCATTCTAATCTATCATATGCCTTCTCCATATCCAATTTGAGAATGAATCATTACCAGTTATTTTTTTCCCAATATTTCGCATTACTTCCTGGGCCATTCCTACGTTTTCTGTAATCAGTTTTCCTTTTACAAAAGCTCCTTGTTCCAAAGATATAATTTTTGGAAGAAAGTTTGCCAATCTTTCACAAATTCTTTTGCTGAATATCTTGTACACCATATTGCATAGGCTAATAGGGTGGAATTCAGAAAACAATTTTAGTTTATCTACTTTGGGAATAAATGACAAAAATTTAGTAGTAAACGAACCTGGCATGGAGCAATAATTAAAAAATTCTTTCACAGATTCCCAAGTATCAAGGCAAATAATTTTTCAATATGATTGAAAGAAACCTGCAGTAAAACCATCAAGTCCAGGAGCACTATCTTGCAGAATGCTGAAGACCACACTCTTTACTTCTTCCAGGCTTGGCGACTGCATTATTAATTCACACTTCTCTAACTAAACCAATTGGAGAACACAATCCCAAAATGTCTAGGTCCTTTTGGTATCCTTCCGACATCAACAAATGTTGGAAAAAATGGTTTGCCTCCTGAATGATATTTTTCTACTCTGTGATCTCATTCCACCATGTCAGTTATCTTTAAAATGACCCTTCTTTTTTGTTTTGTTTTAACAGAAGCAAAGAAAAATTTGGTGCAAGCATTTCCTTCTTTAACTTGTTTTTCTTCTGATTTTTGTTTCTAGTAAATTTCTTCCCACAACAAAACTAATTTTAGTTCTTCCTGACATCTATTCAAATTAACGTTGTCATTCACATCCCACTTCTGCAAAAAACTAAACTCCAATTGTTGAATTTCGTCTTCCAATCTCCTTATCTGACTGAAAATATTGCCAAAAGTCCCCCTGTTCCAAAATTTTAAGTGTAGACTGCATCCTTTTTTTAACTTAGAACCCAATACATACATTTAGGGGTGGGCAAACGAGTCGAGGATCCGCGTGTTCAAACCGAACCAGACCGTTTTGCTCTAAACGGTCCGGATTTTTAATTTTGTGATTTTAGATACGGTCCAGATCGGTCCGATTCCGGTTCCTATTATTTAAAAAGAAATGGTTTGGGTTGGACCCGTTTCAAATCACATTTACAAACTAAAAACCTAAATATGGAAGTAAAGAGAAGAGAAAGTGAGAAACAGTCAAACAAAACAAGCACCCGCAGCCCGCCTCCTCCCCACCTGCATCCTTCTCCCGCATCCTCGGCACCTGCATCATTCTCTAACAGAGCACCCGTATCCTCTATAGCCGCACCCCGCACGATCGCTAAAGAAGGTAAGAGATTCGTCATAAAGTTTAGAATTTTGAAGAACGTTGATTTATATTGTACTTTAATCCTTATGTTGGTGTTATCTACTTGTACATGCATCGATTGGATCGAGTATAAGAACACTAAAGAAGGTAGGGCAATGGAATGTTGAAGTATATAGATTTCTTCTTATACAACAAGAGTCTCTTAATTTGAAGAAGCCATACTTGATTTTCTGTTCTATGTAGATAAATAACCATTTCTTTTAGTATTTTGTATTATGTCATTAGATCTGAGTAAATCACTGGTTTTGTCCATTTCGGAATTGTTTTTGAACTTTTTCATTTGTTCTCATTCCTCAAAAAGGGCTTTTAGTCCAATATGACAAAGAATTTGTAGAATCTAATTTGACTGGAAGTTATATAGTATTGTTACAAACCATATATACCTTATTCTGCAAATCTAAAACTTAAATTCTTGACATCTTGTATGAAACTTATGTTGTGCGCGAAGTCTTGTGCTGCTATTCATTTCATGCTGCACAATCTCAAAACCCAGAGTAAGCAATTTCCTATCTTGAGTATATGAACATACTCATGATGATCCCAACCATTATATTCATGTCAATAGCTTCATGTTTTGCATCAGAACAATTATCAACAATGGAATTCAGAGATGATTTTAATAGCAAAGGAATAGCTTCTGATTCAGAGTTCAAATCAGACTCTAAAGAGACATTCAAAACAAGGTGTTCTCTAGAGCCTCCCACTACCTCCATTTTATATGAAAACACATAGAAAAAATTTCTGTCAAAATTTGTTTGTTTTGAAAGATATGAGCATTTCTAACTTGAAAGATGGATTGAATTACTGCCAATGATTGAGAAAAAATTTAAACAGTAATACCATGAATATATTCACATTCTCATTTTGGAACTGTAGGAACCAGACCGTTCCAAACGGTTCGAGTTAAGTTCGGTCCCAATGTTCAAAATAAGAGAATCCGGACCGGATCAGACCGAATCCGTTAAATTTAAACGGTTCGAGTTAGGTTTCTCAAAATTTGGAACCGATCCAGACCGTGCCCACCCCTACATACATTCTCCCAGTTCATTCACATTCTTTGTTTCATTATCTATCAACTAAACCCAAAAACATCATGAGACTACCACATTCTTTGAAATCTAAAAGGAGACATACCTGCCCTCGGGGTAACTGGCAAAGATACAAGAATAAGAGCATGGTCAGAGCAGGTACGTAAGAGGTGCTCCACCCCGGTGTGCTGCATATCCGTTGTCCACTCTAAATTTGCCATAAATCTGTCAAGTCTCTCCCAAGTTCTTTTGTTGGTTATTATACCAAGTGAATTTTAGACCGACAAAACCCAAATCCGAGAGTCCACAAGCAGAAATGCAATCTGAAAATTCGGTCAAAGCCAATTGCGCTGGCCGTTGTCCACCAATTTTTATAGTGTATTAGTAGTTGGTCGGTGCTTTTCAAAATCTCCATCTCTATATCATTATCCCAGAACAACCAAAATTTACCACCAATATCTTCATTAAAAGCAAATAAAGGAAGAACTATCTTACCTTCGATCTCCATATGTCTTGTAGCAACTATCATCGGCTAGGCAATAGTTAATAATTTTACATTATTCTCCTGCACGAGTTTTTTTAATTTGCTGCGGGTAGCCCGATTACCAACTCCCCGTGCATTCCAATACGTGAAGTTATCTATCATCACTACTACTTGTCTTGGAACTTTTCTTTTTATTTTTCTGTTTGACCTCTCCTGATTAATATCCAGTTTCACTTGCATTTACAGACTATGTATTAGCATCGGATTCATTATCCGATTGCACCTCCCTGTCCGCTACTATTTGATTCCGCTGGTTTCCATCTTCACCATCTATACCCTGACTTTCGCCTTTAGCGAAATTAACCTTCCTAGCAGCCATAACATCCTCTACGATATGTTATTCAGCCACAAATTTTGGTTGTTCAGGTGATAACTCAAGTACCTGCATTGCTACCGTCTTCGATTTTGCTTGGGCGTCTCCATGTCTTCCTCAGTTTTATTGCTTAGAATGTCTTTACTATCAGCTTGGACGTTTTGCTCTTCCATGTTCAAATCAATTTTGACCTCCCTATCAAACTCCTTAGTTTCTGAAATCAACCCATCCGCCTCTACACTTTCAAAAACTTCTGGCGGAGTTTCCGAACAACTTTCAGCCACAAAAGGGACGATCCAAAGAGGAGCAGCATAAAATTTGTATGACTTAGTTTTTGATTCGCTACTATTGTCTAATTTAAGAGGTCTATCCGTTTCACTGATGGTATATCCAACATCCGCCAAATCTTCTTTCAAACTCTTTATTTTTATTTTTTCCATCTTCCCTAGTTTTGTCTTCCTTCCTCGTTTTCCCATTGAGCTCCGTAGGTGACACGTCTTGCTTTTTGACCGAAATATCTTCACCTCAAACTATGTCATCTTCTGTATGAGAATCTACTAGAGCCGCAAATTTGTTTGCCATGTTTAATTGATCATATTCTCCGCCTGAGGGTTTTTTCTTTCCTCCATCTACTTGCCCACTAGGTGTTTCTACTCCTTGACTGTCTTTAGCCCCACTCGTACCAATCATCTCTTTTGATTTTTTTTTTTTTAACAACTGGAACATACCTTTGTTTTACTATATTTTGCACTTGTTATCCTTATCATGTTTCTTTTTCTCCCTCATCTTCTCTCCTTCTATATTTTGGGTTCCCTTCTTCATACTCATAAGTTTTCTACAATAGTCTTTTTCATGTCCTATTAAAGAACAATGTTCACAATACTTGAATCCAAAGTATTACAATTTTTGCCAATAACCACCATTCTTAGGACTCTCAATCCATATCCTGGAAGGTGGAAGTTTTGTAACTTCCATCTCTACGCACATACGTGCAAAGTTTGGCCGTGCAAAAAATTTCGTACTATCATCAATCCTGAGAAAATTACCAAAAGAGTTTCCTATCGACTTCATGATTGTAGGTAAGAATAGTGCAAAAAGAAGATTTGGGAGTTCTACCCAGATCGGAGCCAACTCCGGATCCGCCCGTAGGCTAAAACCAGGGTGCCAACGAAAGATCTTGTACCGTACGCCCCAAATAGTAGAAGAATCCCTTGAGAGAACTTTCTTAACTTCAACCTCCGATTGTAAATCAACAAGCACATGTCTTTGATTGACGAGTCTCATAATGAACTCACCTGAAATACCCCATGACCTATGAATAGAATCTCTGATCGAATCAAGAGAAGCTTGAAAACTTGAAAACTTCAACACCGCGATGTGGTTAGAAGCATGAAATTCTCCCCTTGATTCGTCTGAGTCTGATAACATAAGGCCAGACTGCCATATTTCCTGTAACTCATTGAATCCATCGGTTTCTCCTCCAAGCCGTCCTTCATCTCCTAGCCAAGCACTTGCGCAAAGCTGCGCTTGGGTTTCCCCTCTTCTTCCTTGCCTGCCGCCGGGGAATCTCCCTTGGCCGGCATTGCGGCCTCCATGAACCCTAGCCGCCTCCCAACTCCAACGCTCGAGATTAAATCCCACGAACATGGAACAACTGAGATTTGATAAAACCTCCGAAAAAATTAATCCCCAGAGTGCCCTCCTAAATCGCCTCAGAGCCCCCTCTATTTCTCTCCTAGTTATGAGCTTCCCTTATTTGAGAGGAAAACAAAAAGTAATTTTGTTAGTTCATTTACCTGCACAAGCTCTAAATTGAACCAGTAGAGTGTATGGGAAAACTAGTCATTGACAAACTAGCTCTCCAAGAAATGAAACCATTTTCATGGATTTTGTTTTCGAGGGGACACCGGAAAATTTGGATTCCAATGAGGTATGGGAAAACTAGTCATTGACAAAATTAATTTCTTATTGTTAAATATACAACCAAGCAACGGAAAATTGTTTGACATGGAATTTGAATTCTATTTTCTAAAGAAAAATGAGCTACCAAAAAGATTCTAAAGAAAAACATTGTTGATGATTCTTTTATCTTGGCTTGGTGTTCACTGGTAAAAGACCTTGTTTGACATGTTTCACATCATTAAACACCTTTGCTGCCTTTACAATTTTTAATGTTGTGGTTTAAGCTAACAGGCGAGCTCATGAGATTTCCAATAGGCACTTAAACACTTACGGTTACTATAATCCACAACAATAAATAAGAATAAACAAAGAACACAGAAAAATTTAAAAATAGAAAAAAAAAAAAAAAAAAAACTTAAGCTAACTAATTTACAAATTATAAAAGAATAAGAAAAAATTGTTGATCAGATTGACAACAAGCCTTTTGTATCAATATGTTCAATGATTAAATTAATCTTTGATTTAATTACACCATCAGTTTCCCAAAACCTCGAGTTGATCACTGAACATTGCATTATCTGGATCTGGAATAACATTGGGAGTGTTTGGGATATTAGGGAACATCTTGGGTGCCCAATTCTCTCCACTCAGCACTTGCTCTGCATCCCCTTGATCAAAAGTTTCCTCCTGTAGAATGTGAGGCTGACCGCGAGGCTGATGGTGATGGGGCATTTAGATTATGATGGGCTACTGTTGCTTCGAATAATAGTAAGCAAACTACTAGTGTCATGAGACATAGTACGAAAATTTTATTACTAGTAGCCATTATCAACACTATCAAGAATTGGGCCAATTACCTGCAATAGAGGCAAAAATGCTAAAATTTCATTCAGGTATTTATGCTAAATTTTCGTTTAGGTACTTATGCTAAAATTTAGTTTTGTGATTATTATGGCCCTTATGACCGAGTCATATGGCTTTGTTTATGGGATTGAAAATATTGTAATTGCAAATTATTAATTTATTAAAAATCATTGTTCTGATTTTATTAATTGAAGTGATTTGTCATTTCAATTAAACTGAAAAATTAACATCCACAATGATCATCAGTGAACTCAGGTCACAAAAAAGCACTAGAAAGATATAGGTTTGCATGGATTAATATTATACAATAGGATTATGGAATGAGTAGAAAATTATTAAAAGAAAATACATGCCATTATATTCCAATTTCCTTGTTTTCTAGATGTTGAGGCGAAAAGTTGGTATGGCAAGTAGAGGTTTAGCCCTTGGCGTAGTTATTCCAGGCTTCTCTTTCATGTCTAAATCATTAGGAGAAATGCCATCAGGGAGCTCCCAGTTGAAGCAATGAAGCAAATGTGCAAGTACTAATTGAACCATTAGGATGCCCAGTTGCAGCCCAGGGCAGCCTCTACGACCTGATCCAAATGGGAGAAACCGAAAATCATTTCCTCGGTAGTCCACATTAGTACCAAGAAACCTCTCTGGATAGAACTCATTGACATCAACATTACTAAACCATGCATTTGGATCACGTCCAATTGCCCAGGCATTTACAAGTATTCTGGATTGCTTTGGTATTTGATAACCGTTGATCACAATGTCTTCCCTTGATTCACGCGGTGTGATTATAGGTACAACTGGATGGAGCCGCATTGATTCCTTCACCACCAGGTCCAAGTATTCCAGCTTCACCAGATCAGATTCCTCAATCATTCTGTCCATGCCTACTACATTTTCCAGTTCGGATTGTACCTTCTTCATGATGTTTGGATGCTTAAACAACTCACACAGGGTCCAATCAATTGAAACTGAAGAGGTGTCAATCGCTCCTATGATCATGTCCAGGATGGTAGCTTTCATAGAACCTCGATCCAACTGATATTCACTGTCAAGTTCTGTCAAGGACAACATTATATCAATGAAATTCTTATGATGGTTTGCACCTTCTTGTTGTGTTTTATTAGCAGCATGTTGTACATGTTCACTGATGATGTTTTCCAATAACACATCTATAACCTTGCTAGCACCCTTCATGCTGCGACGTATCCCCTGAGTCAAGTTAATAGATGTAAGAGTATTAGTTCCAGACAGGCTTTATATTAGGTGCAGCACACCAAAACATGGTCTTCTCTATTTGTCACCAACAACATAGGCAAAAAGGATTATTGGTGTTAATTTGCAATAATTAGGAAAGGCCACTTTGCTATGGGTACATGATAAAATAACCTGGTGGTATAGTCGGGGTTTGTAAAATAATGCGTGGAGGCCTGATGCCCAGTGTAGATGACCTGTGGATATACAGGGCAGCATGGAACGTGTGTGTGGATTTGTATGAATTGGTAATATAAGTTTTAACGATAAGTTTTTGGAACAAATGCTTATTAGCAATTAATGACGAAAAATACTCACTTGCAGATCAAATAGCCCAGCTAAAGGTACATAATCAGCTAAATTGAAAGCTCCTACTAATCTGAGCATCTCGTTAGCGCTTTCTTTGAAATCCAGCATTTCATATTTACGTCCAAATATCATTCCATATGTGTTGTCCTCAATAAGGCATCCCACCTTCTCAGTCAGATCAACAACCTCATGAGCCTCAGCTGCATATTTGAGCGCCTTAACAAATCCTTCAATATCCTCTGTCCTCGTAGACTTCATAGATTCAATCTTTGTCGCACTGAGTAGTTGTAACGTGCACACCTTGCGCATGTTACGCCAGTGTGACCCATATTGAGCAAAAAGCACATCCTTCTCCCAATAATTGAGGTTGTGGGCAGCTTGTAATTTAGGCCGACTAGCAAACACCAGATCATGAGTCTTAAGGAACAACTCGGCAGCCTCAGGAGATGAAATCACTATGGCTGGGACAACACCGAGTCGCATGTGCATGATAGGCCCGTATTTCTGGGCCAGTTTATGAAGGTCATAGTGTGGGAGATCACTCAACATGTGAAGGCTGCCCAGAAGGGGGAGACCCTTAGGTCCAGGGGGTAACCCACCATTTTTTCTGTTTTTCCTTCTCATCAGCAGGGAATCAATACACCATAAGCTTGCAAGGAGTACTGAGAAAACCACAGCAATCCATGAAAACATTGTCGTGACTAGTTTTTAGGGAAAATTCTTTGTTGCACTGGTATTAAATGTGCAGAGTGAACGGTAATAAATGTGGGTTGATTGCCTATACCAATGGTATGGTATGTGTGCCATCCAATGTTGATAAGATTAAGGTAAAGATAAGATAAGGTTGACTGCATCAATTGATTTAGGGTATAAATTAAATTCCTCTTCTCTAAAAACATGAACTTAAGAGTGAGCCCGAGCATGTATTGCAAGACATCAGAATACAATAAGTAGCTAAAATAATTTTTTTTTTTTTCCTATTGAGTAGATATTAAGGAGTATTTTTTTGATATTGCGGTGAATTGGGGGAGGGTTGGTGAGGGGGTGTGTGTTGGGGGAGGAGTGGAGTGTGCAGAGTTGTTTTTTTTGTTTTTAACCTCCAGTTGGGAGGGGCACCTCTGAAACGCCAGACATTTATTACTTGTCAAAAAATTAATTTACAATCAGTACGGGAGTACATTACGACTTTACCCGTAATATAACCAAAACAAAATTTGGACCACAGACCAAAACCAAAAAACATAAAAGCAAAGCAAAACCTCTCACCAATACTGAAAAAAAATACCATAAAACCAGAGCAAATACAGTGGAAAACAAGTGCTGCTTGTCACACAAATTTCAAAATGTGCAAAAAGCCTGTCATGCATTTGCCAAACGCCTGACTTATTTCGCCCTGCAAGCTGACCGAGCAGCAAGTCACATTTGCTGTCTCGCCCCAGCAGAATGACCAGCACCAGGCCGCCCCAGCAGATGTGCAGCAGGTTAACCGACAGCTGGCACAGCAGCAGGAAAAAGCAGTCGATCACATCGCTGTCTCGCCCCAACTATCCAAAAGTCTTTTGTCGCGCATACGCATCAGCAGCTGGACGCTACACGTCTCGCCCCAGCGGAATGTCCCAACTTCTAAAACAGCCGTTTTGCAAAATCAGATAGAGACACGAATTCTTAGGAAAACTGCCTCTACTCATCTCCATGACGAATATACGCTGTGTGTAATCTATCAAGAATCATCAAGCCTGCCACTCGCCTAGGAAGATCAGTCCCATTGAATGAAACAATCCTATGATCTTGTTGTGCTCTATCTGCTAACGCATCCGCCACCGCATTGGTCTCTCTATAGATGTGTTGGCAATCTAATGTCATAGTCGCTGCCAACAACTTACTTTCTTTCAAAATATTCTCCAAATGCCATGGGATTTTCAAAATCTCCTTAAGCCAACCACAAACAAGTTCCGAGTCCGATTGGACTACCACCTTTTTTAAACCCCAGGCGAGACAAAGGCGGAGGCCCTCAATCAGGGCCAAAATTTCCGCTTTATTATTAGTTCCTGCACCGAAAAATATTTGTTTTCCCACAACGCAGTAACCCCGAAAGTCTCTAATAATCACACCACCGGATGCCTTGCCCTTGCTGGAGGATCCATCCACATTAAGCGCAACAAAATCTATGGGAGGGAGATGCTAAAAAACAATTCTAACGAACTTCCTTCGAACGGGGAGCACATCCAACACCAAAGCCCATAAGGGGGCCTTGTTACTGCTAACTTGCTTGGGGATTATAAAATTATTTGCCAATCGCAACTGACGCCTAATGTTCAAAATCGCAGAGGCAGGATTTGGGGAAACATTTTCATAAGCACATTTGTATCTTTGTTTCCAAATTTCCCATAAAATGAACATAGGAGTAAGAAAGAATAACACACCTGTCTGCAAATTGCGTTTAGCTCTCTTGAATCAAATTCCTAGCACCGTTGAGATTTCTGCTGGGCGCCTTATGTGTATTTCAAAAATCCTTTCAAAATGACTCCACACCTGCATCGCCAATTCTCCGTCCAGAAAGAGATGATTCAAGGTTTCACACCTTGGCAAGCTACAACAACGACATCTAGAGGCCAGACTCAAGCCGCATCTGTATAACTCTCCATCCACTGGTACCCCTCTACGTAGTAATTTCCAAACAATTACTAAAATTTTGGAAGGAAGAAGATCCTGCCAAATCGACTGACTTAATGCAGTAGCTTTCCCATGTCTTCGAAGCAATTCATATGCCGACTGAATGGAAAAGAGCCCAATCAGGTTTGGTATCCATACACACGTATCCCCCTCACGGGCCTCACCACGTAATCTATCTGCAAAAAGACTACGCGCCATGCTTCTGATATCTGGATGAACCAATTCAAAAATTGTTGAAATCACCTTGCTAACTGAGGGCCAAAAACTTTGATTTACTAATGTCGCCAACCTCCTAAAAGAAGCCACCATATTCAAATTCTCCTCAAAATATGCCCTATGCCAATAAGCCAAAGCGAGTTAGACGAAATAAAATGCCTCCAAAGCATAATTTCTTTAAAAAAGGGAGAGGCCCCAATTTTCACAGGTTGACTATTCAAAGCAATCCACGTAACCAGTATTTGCTCCTCATAAAGTAGCCCACAAAGAATCTGAAGTAATAAGTCGCCAAAGAGCCTTGGCTCGAAAAGCCTGCAACACAATCATTAGGTCTCTAACACCCAAACCTCCTTTCGCCTGTGGAAAACAAATATTATCCCATGACATCCATTTTTTCTTTGGTCGGCCTTCACAATCCCCCCAAAAGAAATTCGCCAACAACCTATTAATCCGAGATAGAACTGTCCGTGGTACACACATGGAACTAAGAATATAAATTGGAATCGAGCTAAGGACATGCTTGATCAAGATTAATTTGCCTCCCGAAGATAGCAATTTGGCCTTCCATCCCTGAATACGAGCTTGAATTTTAGCAATCAAATCTTCAAAATATGAAATTTTAATCCTTCCTTGAAAAACTGGCCCGCCCAAATATTTCAGTGGAGCGGTGTGAAACTGGAAGCCAGTACAACTTTTTGACACCACAATTTGCTCCACTTCTGCCTTGGCATCCAAAGTAAAAGAGCTTTTACCCTCATTAATTTTCTGCCCCGAGGTCAAACAGCATCGTCGCAAGAATTCAATGCATCCCATAATGGAGGACTTTCTTCCATTTAAAAAGATTAGGGTGTCATCAGCATACAGAAGATGAGAAATAGGAATGCAGTTCCTGGGAGTGTAATAATATCCAATATTTCCGTTCTCAAAAGCCGCTGTCAATCCCCTACTCAAAACTTTAGAGGCAATGATGAAAAGAAACGGAGAAAGATGATCTCCTTGCCTTAAACCCCTAGTTCACTTGAAAAAACCTTTGTATGCTCCCTGCAACAGAACCGAAAAGCCACAAAAAGCAATGCAGTTTGAGATGAGGTGGCAAAATCTACCAGTAAAACCAAATTTTTTAAGCACAGTGAGCAAGAAGTTCCACTCCATTCTGTCATATGCTTTCTCCATGTCAATTTTTAGCACCACATTACCACCAAAGACCTTCCTGTTAATGTCTCTAGTCAATTCTTGCGCCAGGGCAATATTTTCACCAATGAACCTGCCTTTGACAAAAGCCCCCTGCTCCTGAGAAATTAACCTTGGCAAGATATCTACCAGTCTATTGCATAAAATTTTACTGAAAATCTTATAAATCACATTGCACAAACTGATGGGGCGAAAATCTGCAAAAGAGTTTGGGTTCTCATTCTTAGGAATCAAAGTCATGAAATTTGCTGAAAAGGAAGGCGGCATCGCCTCCCCTTCAAAAAATTGGTTAGCCGCCTCCCAAATATCCGTACCCAAGACCTCCCAACAAGACTGGAAGAAATCGGCAGTAAAGCCATCCGGTCCTGGCGCACTATTCTTGGGTATGTCAAAAACAACATTTCTCACTTCCTCCAAAGAAGGTCGTTTAACCAAAGTATCACATTGATCCGGCTCTATCAAATTCGGGATGCAATTTAGCAACTCCATATCCACCATGCAAGATCCTTGAGAGGACATAAGATTGGCAAAAAACTGATGGGCTTTGTCGAGAATCTCATCAGGATCCGAAGTAATTCTACCACATGATAAAGTAATCTGGTTGATGGCGCGACGCTTTTGTTTGGACTTGGTGGAAGCAAAAAAGTATCTAGTGCATGCATCTCCCTCCTTAAACTCCTTTTCACCGGATTTTTGAATCCAGTAAAGCTCCTCCTGTTTGAGGGCTAATCTGTATTCTGCCTGACAGCGATGAAGGTTGCAACAAGCCTGGACATCCCAATTAGCATCAGGATTGAGACCAGTAGTATTGTTATTTGCAAAGTCTGCCAAAAGCGTTGTTTCCCACTGTTGCATTTCATCTTCTAGAGCGCGGATTATGCTGAAAACATTGCCAAAGACTGTCTTGTTCCACTTAATAAGAGCTCTACGAGTCAATTTAAGTTTGGCATCCACTACATCAATGGGTCTCATGGTACCCCATGTCAGTCAACCACGTGTCTTTAATCAGGGCCATAAATTCAGGATGAGTCGTCCACATATTTAGGAATCGAAAAGGAGCAAAACCAACTTTTGATTGAGTAGGCATAGAAGCCAATAGCGGAGAATGATCTGAAAATGTCCTGCTAAGGTGTTTCACTTTCGGACAATCCAAATCTGTGAACCAAGCTGAATTGACAAAATCCTGTCAAGTCTAGCCCAAATACGCTCACTGCCACGCCTATTGTTGCACCAAGTGAGTCGAGGACCCGAAAATCCACCATCAATTAGGCCACAATTTTCAATAAATTCAGATAAATGAGACATGCTTGCCAGGGACGGCTCGATCCCCCCCACTTTTTCTCCCGAGTGCAAATAAGTATTAAAATCACCTCCAACCATCCATGGAGTATCATGATTTGCAGCAAAATTGACTATATTCAACCATAGATTCCTTCTTTCATCCACAGAACATTTAGCATAAACAAAAGAAATTAAAAATTTTCGTGAGGTAGAGTCTGTTACCTGACAATGGATGATCTGATCCGACATGTCCACCACCGAAAGTGCAAGAGAGGTATCCCAAAGAATCCAAATCTTGCGGCGAACTGAGTCATTCGAAGCAAAACCGCCAAGGTGGAGTTTGTTACCAATCTCCATGAATCTACTAGCATCAATCATAGGCTCTGCAATCATAAGAATTCTGACTTTATGGTCCATGACCAAAGTTTTTAACCTCCTCCTCGTGGCCTGATTGCCAACTCCACAAGCATTCCAAAACATAAAATTTTCCATCATCTTAAATACTGGAGAATGTTTGACCTCTCTTAGTCAGACGACGATTGCCCTTAGAAACCGCCAACTTAACTTTTTTCTGAAGATCCACGTCGGACTGGGCTCCCAAGAGTAAATCTTTGATAGCTTTGGAATCCGGCCCCAACTCTGAATCCGAAGCAGCCTCGTCACTGTCTTCTGCGGCGCCGTCTAGATTATTAATGTTCATTGTTTTTTTTCTGTTTTCGCAAAGCATTGTTTTCCTTGAACAGCTGAATGGCGACATCATACAAAACACTCCCGTCCTGTTCGTTCCCTGTTATCTCAGGGTCAGATAGTTGACCCGTTACTGCAGGTTGTGTTCGTTTTGGCAAGAATTTCGCTCAACTGTTCCAATACTGTCGGCTTCACCGTTCCGGCCCCTAGATCCTGTGTCACAGTCATGGTTTGCGTCCCGGGGTGAAGAGCAACCGCAGTCGAAACAGGCGCTAACACTTCCACTGATTTGGGGTCGTGGACTGTCTGGGGAGATACTAGGGCCGTGGTCTGACCGTGAGCTTGCTGCGGACTGGCCGTGGACCGGCTGAGGCCGTGAAGAGGCCGTGCCCTGTATTGGGCTATGTGCTGGCTGAGGCGCTGGGCTGGCTAAAGCCTTGGCAAACAGGTGCCGAGATCCGGTTGTGCCACTGCCTCTGTGGTAATGCTAATCATAGGCGGGGAGGATGTATGGACTGGCTAGGCCGGTGCAGAGATCACCGCTGGGCTGGCTTGGTGTCTCGCTTCATCCTTGCCTGTATAGGTGTTTGCCGCACCACAATCAAGGTCGTTCTCTAACATGCTTAAAGTTTGTAATTGTGATTAAAGGAATTCAAAATGGAGTGTGCAGAGATGCACGACGTCGCTTATCTCGAGGGAATTGGTCATTTCTTGCCCCTTACCTTCGCTCCCTGCCAAATGAGTCCTTCTAGGAAGCGAGTGCATCCCCCTCAAAACAAGCAACAATGTGCATCTCGAGGAGAATGAATGGTTACATCCATCCCTCGCTCCCTTTTCCTCGCTCCTTCCCTCACCCCCTAGAATTTTTGTTAGCCAAATATCTAAATAAGAAATTCTAAATGGCGAGGGAGAGAGTGTGATCGCTCATCCCCCTCGAGATTTACACCTGCACTCTCAAGATACACAACAATGCAAATTTTAAGAAAGATGAATAATAAAACCCCTCCCCTTCGCTGATTTCCTCGCCCCTTTCGTCAACATTAAGAAAGGCCCTATCTAAATAAACAAATCATTATTATTGTTACATACAGACAAATCCATTTGACAACAATCAATATTATAATTGATTAGAGAGGAGCGGCAAACAGAGATACATTTAATGTGCTCAACAATTGATATTATAATTGATTAGAGAGAGTTATCTTCTTAGCCAAACACCTAAATAAACAAATCATTACTGGTACATGCAGATATCCATTTAATAAGGTTAGAAATCTGATGATACATAAAAACGGTTACGTCTTTGAGTTGTATGTGTTGTGATAATTTTGAGAAGATATAAATTTCAACGTTAGCCAAATATTGAACAGGCCTTAGCAGTTCTAAGCTCACTTAATTTGGTTCGCCAGGCAGACTTGGACTCTTGTAGCATGTTAGGTCTACACGTCTCACAATGTTCTCAATACCCGTAAGTCATTCTTAGACAAGTATCTCGAGGATATGCTTTGGATGGGCAACTACAACTACTCTTTGCTCCCAACAAGGAAACAAACACTAAAGTTTCTTCCACACAGAGAAACTCCCTTTTACGGAATGCTTTTGAATTGAGAACTATCTCTCGCATATCTAGAAGCGCAAAGCTAACATGAATTTTCCTCCTACAACACGATTCTTAATTAGAGAGGATCTCTACGAAGATCTCCTCCCCTAATCTATGCCTACGATAGCTTGGTTAAATCAGAACTCGTACTATGAATAAGAGATGAGGTTGGTAAGCTAAAGTATGCTACAAATTTCATGTTACAACATTACACCTTCCTCAAATCTCTATTTGACTTTAGCATCAGAGTCTCATCGACCACCCCGCGGTGGTCTATGGCTCACGTGTGCTACTTGTGCAGGTCAACAGGTCAGCAGGAACCAGATCGGAGCAGGGAGCGAAAAACGACTGCGCTAGTTTGACGCTGTTTGTGGGGACGACATGGCTCGTAACTTTACACTAAGAGTCGTCTCCTTTCAAAACATAGAGAAATAATGACTACCAGGTCACGCAACAACGAAGAACCAAAGGACATGTCCAACGTTCAGGCTGTCCCTATACAAGTTCATGCCGTGCACGGGCAGCAAACTCATGCCCCTGTGCCGACGACAATAACGACGGATCCCAGAATCGAGGTGCTGACGTCTCAAATACGGCAGGTCGTCAAGGAAGTGGAGACATTCACACAACAAAATCCACCAGTGGCTAATGGAGACTAGGAACAGCACAGACCTCCACCTCCCGTGGACGATAGGGAGCAAACGCAGGAGAGCCAAGCCCCCGCTAATTCCCATTGGACTAAGGGAAGTTGTGCAGCTAACATTGAGCTCGCCGCCAGGACAAATAGGCTAGGTCTCGGGAACCCCCTCCACAAAGGAGCACACGACCCGGACGTAGTATATTGTCTCTCCGTCCCACCCTTTGTGGACCGGATCATAAGCGAAGCACTTCCGAGGAAGTTCACTCCCCCGAAGCTTGATTCCTATAACGGAACCACCGATCCTTTCGATCATCTGCGACATTACCAACCCGTAATAGTGCTCAAGGAAGGATCTAAGTCTGTCATGTACAGAACCTTGGCCACCAGTCTCAAAGGCCCTGCATTGACGTGGTTCCACAGCCTTTCACCGAAGTCAATTGACTCCTTCAAAACATTGGCAAAGGAGTTTCTGACACGTTTTGTCGGAAGCCAACATTTCATAAAAGGCCCGCACTACATACTCTATCGAAGACAACGAGCTGAACCTCATCGGCGGATGCAACGACGATACAGCTGTGACAGTATTCACTGCGGGCCTCAGAGAGGGAAATGTAATACCCGCCCAATTCACTTACCAATATACTTGCACTATTTTAGAAGTTAATAATATTTATTGGTAGTAATTATTAATTAATAATAATTACAAGTAATAATAGTTTATGATTTTTTTTTCAAACTTAGGTTTAGGCTGGTGGTGGGTAAGAGATAAAGGGTGGGTGTGTTTAGCCAAAGAAACCCTAAATTCTTCCTTTAAAGATAAAACCCTAGTTTTTTTTTTCTTCTCTTTGCACACACACACAAAAGAAAAAAAAATCCTACGTTGAAAGTGGGAGGAGCTTGGAAAGAGGAACCTTGGATTCTTGCAAAAATCAGTGAGTACAACTTTATCATTGTTAAGTTTTTGTATTATGATTGATTAGGCTTATTGTGTACGAGGTGACGTCGAAAAGAGAGAAAGGATGGGAGAGGGGTTCTCTTCCATGTTTTGAGTTTTCTATTTTCTGTGTATGGGCTGCATTTTTAGTTTTCTTTATCTAATTGATATTTACAATGTCAGTTTCCACTTTTCTTTATTAAATCGCAGTGTCAGTTTTCACTTTTCTATTTACAGTGTCAGTTTCCACTTTTCTTGATTCGCAATAAAAAAAAAATCGCAGCTTTCACTTTTCCTTATTAAATCGCAGTGTCAGTTTGCTAAATTCGCAGTTTTCTTTAAATGCTTTATTAAATTTGCAGTTATTAATTGATTGTCATGTATGTGGTTGACATTGTGTCAACAGTTATTAAGTTATTGATTGTCATGTCAACAGTTATTGATGGACAACAGTTATTAAGTTATCAAGTTATTGATTGTCAACATTTATTAAGCTATTGGTTGACATCATGTCAACAGTTAATGATTGTCATGTGGTTTTCAAAAGTGATGATAGGTATGGGTATTTGGGTAAAAATTAACCCTTATTCACAACTTTTTAGTGACAATCACATGTTGAAAATATATGAGATATGGAGTTGTACTTGTGAAAACTTGACATGCTACACAAGCAAAAGACACAAACACAATATTGTTGATTATCCTTGCAAATTTTGTGTCCACACAAAACACAGTGGTGCATATATAACCGTGGTAATTGTAGGGGATGTGATGTGATGTTAATTGCTTTGAAAAAAAAAATGGCTCAAATAAAATACTTGGTAAATGTTCTTTTCCACAACTCAAAAAAAAAAAAGGTGAAAAGAAAAGAAATTTATTTGTATACAGACTTGTTTGTATACGTGTGATAGAATTATGGGTATGCAGACTTGCTTGCATATCGGTGCACCATTCCATGTGAGTTCGGTTGTACGTGTAGATTTAGGAAGAATGCTTATCAGTGATCGAATTTCGGATGAGATGACATGACACTCGAGGTGGCACCCCACTTGGGTCATGTACGCTCCGAGTGGCTTCGATGGCAAGGGAGGCACACTTGGGTGAGGTGTGTTCGGCACAGGAGGAGAGTGCGATTGTGGAAAAGAAGCCAAGAATTTGAAAACAACAATAAATAATTAAATAAAACCATTGAATTGACCATGCCATGAAATTGTGTATAGATTATTTTAGCTTGTACTAGGTTAGCCTTGAGGGAAGAAACTAACCGCTCATTCGGATCTCGAATGAGAACAACCTGTCTTCCTTAAGGTAAACTTGCATTTTGTCCTTTTATATTCAATTGTTTGATTTGTAAGTTTGCTCACACCAGTATGATTATACTGACCCAGATTTTGTATTTTTTTACAAATTTGGGTACGTTCTTAATAAGCGTAGCCCCAGAGAACTATCAGGGTTAATTGGAGCTTAAGGAAGGATAGTAGCTGCGTGTCGATAGCTGAGGAGTCGACACGTTGTATTTTATTTTTTTAGATCTTTATTATTACTCCTAGGTAATCAGATGTAAGATTTGGATTTAAATGCTCAGTTTTGGTCAGATATTTATTTGGGAATTTATTTTTGAGATTTTCGTTGATTCATTGTGGATCTCATTTTTTTTAGGAAGAATATTGAGGAAACTTATTAGTTGTTTTTTTTCTGCCTTATGACTGTACCATTTAAAGTGTTCATGTTATGCCTTGGTTTTTGGACAATCTATTTATTTATGTTGTTCAAAAATCGGGGCGTGACAGGAAAACTCTTCGATGACCTCACTTTGGAGCCCCCTTTAGACATGGCAGAACTCCTCAAGAGCGTCCAAAGACACATCACCATGGAGGAATCAAGGACCGCCAAAGGGAAAATCGAAGGAGACAAGAGGCCCCTAAATGAGGGGGAGCTATAGGAGGCCGCCGATAGTTTGGTGTTGGATATTCAGATGCTATCGGAGGGAACTGATCGTTTGGTGTGGAAGAGTAAAGGTATGGGTTTCTCAGTGAAATAATTTTTTGATATGATGCATGCATCGCATTATGAGACCCACTCCAACCCCTTCATTTCTTCTTACAAGAATTTGGTTTGGGTGAAAAATTATCTTCCTTGGATTAATTTCTTTTGTTGGTCAGTTTTGCATGAGAAGATCCTGACTATAGACAGGTAAACGGGAAAATTCCCACAGGAAGTTTGTGTGCTTTGCAATGAGAATGACGAGACTCTGGATCACTTGATGTTCATTGCAGATTCTCCAAATCCATTTGGAGTCCTATCAGAATTTGGTATGAGTTTAATGTTTCAAGGTTCCCTTTTGGATTGGCTAAGTTGATGGTCCCAAGTTAATCCATCTCAACACGTGGAGTGGTTATGGTGTAGGGTTTCTCATATGCTCATGTGGTGTGTGTGAAAAGAGAGAAATATGAAGATTTTTTAAGGGCTTAACAGATCGGAGCACTCTATCTTTATCGAGATGAGGGAATTGTTGTGGAAGATAGGTCCGACTTATAATCTCTTTAGAGACTTGTTTTTTGACACCTTTATGGTATCTTGGCATTTTTTTTTTTTTGAAATGCAAGCAGAGTTTTTATAGGATCCCAGAACCCGTAAAGATGTTGCAAGCTGGGTTTGAACCCATGACCTAGTGGTATCATCTGCCAAGCTCTAACCGTTGAACTGTCATATCATTGACGTATCTTGGCATTTCTTGAAGTAGAGATGGTTGTATTTTATTTATCTTCAATAAAAATCTTCGTGTTTGGACAAAAAAAAAAAAAAAAAAATCCTATCGGTAGCTTTGTCCTTGGATACATTACTAGTTCCCACGATCATTATTTCAGACGATCGGATGTTCAATTGGGAATTGTCTTATAAGATTGAGTTGGATGTTTAACATAAACACCCCGTTTAGACGCCTTCGGATATTTAACTCTATCACCTTATATTAAACTTGCTTTTTTGTTTTTATCCTTTTTTTTTAACACATAAATAGGCTTGTTTTGCTATAGACGGGGAAATTCACCAAAAACTCGAGCAATATGGTTTTCTCATTTAGTTTTGTTTTTGCTAGATATGATTCAGTGGAATTTTATTCTCTACGTGCATTTAAATGGTTACATTTAAAATGTAAATACATCAGACTTTAGTGTTGGATTAAATTCCAGTTGGATTTAGATGATTGTTCTTTCATTTGAGATCGTGTGAGTCTATGTTTACCTCGATTCAAATATCCAAGAATTTCACCTAACGAAAACTTTCAATTATGAAAATGATTGTGTAAAATTGTGATTGCCAAATAAGGGAGATATACTAACAACTAGGTCAACGGTTAGAGTTTGGCGGATGGTACCACTAGGTCATGGATTCAAACTTAGCTTGCGGCATCTTTATGGGTTTTGGGATCCTATAAAAACCCTGCTTTCCTTTCGAAAAAAAAAAAAAAAAAACTAAATCATAGTAACAACAGAAATTAATTAAAAACAATGGCAATATAGTTACCTGAGAATGCATCCTTAAGTTGAGCTGAGGAAGAAGACCCAGATGATACACAACCAAAAACCGAAGTAGAGAGAAATACACCTGTTTTGGATGATCAAAATGAAGATCAATTCATGATGGCTGGTCCAAAATAATCTAATAAAATAGAACTTCCATACATAGGTTAGCTACCTAATCTATGCATTAATGAAATAATAATAACTCCACTTGATAATATAATTGACTCAGTTATGGCTTTTCAGAGTCATGGCTGAGTTGTATTTTTTTTTGTTGTTATGTCAAATTTTATTTACAAGGTCTGCAGCCTAGATTACTTTAGCTTTTAAGTTATTATTCTCCCAAGTTTATATATTTGTTTATGAAAAAAAATATATTATTTTTGGCAATATTACTGAAAAATTGATGTTATCAGGTGATTTAACAGTTTCTTCATGATTTTGAAAACCCATTGGGTATGTGTTAGATAAAAGTAGTGATTTTTTTCATATTGACATAATATCGAGTTGAATTAATAAGTTTTAGATTTAAAAAAAAAATTTAAGATGGGTTTGTATAGAGAGATAACGCAATAATTAGAATCCAAAAAAAATACTATAAAGCATGATACCTATGTTAATATTTAGGTGGTTTCTACAGGTAAGTTGTTTAGAGTTTGGGCTGTGTTTATTGTAGTCATTGCGAGGCATGAGAGTAGTGATAGCAGTAAGGATAAATTTTGATTTTCCAGGACAAAGTTACAATTAGCTTAACTAGTGTTGATGAAGAATCTAAAGCCTAACAAGTTCATGAATTTGTTCCGCCAAATGGAAAAGAAAAAAATATTGATGGCTAGAGGCCGGGTGGTAGCAATAAGGTAAACTAATTTTACTCTTCATAGCTCCATCTGTCAGAGAAGCATCCTCACACATCTTGGGGATGGTTGATCTCGAATTAAAGATTCTTCCTCTGCAAGTCCAGATATCATTAGTCGTATATGACTAGATGTAGCATCTGAGTGGTGTCGTTAGCGTGGTACATGAAAATGCATTACATAGAAAGCCTCAGCAATGTACAAATTCAATATATTTGTTCTTACTTTAATCTAATGGTGTTTGTTCAATTTTGTAGAAACCATACCAGTCCACAACTCACAGGTGAGACATCCATCAGATAAAAAATGAGCACTTTCTTTTCAATGTTTGGGACTATAAAGTAGTGTGCCAATGTGGTGAAGTGTACATTGGAGATCACACGTTCGTTCCCAGTTCAAGCTGTCTCACCAATGTCGTTCTCCTAGACAATTCAAATCAATAACTATGTAGAAGTGAAGAAGAAATAGGTTCATTCATGGAAGAATTGACAATCCATATCTTCAAGGGATTGTAGTGTGGATTTCTCTCAACAAATTTAAACAAAAGATTCATAATCTTTTTTGTCAGTTACATCATAATCATGTTTACCAGCAAAATGTTTCGCAGAAAACTCCTCTGGATTGTTTGAGCATGCATATACCTTCTATCTTGTTATAATAATTTCTTCAAAAGTAGTGTTTCTTGGAATATGCCTAAGCCTATTTTTATCTCTTCTATGTCATTCCCCTGCTTCATCCATTTTGAGAATCCCACCATAGCGACAAATGCAGTCCATCTTCAAAGATAAAGTTAGTGTCTCAGAAATGATATAGTATAATATAGTGATAAATTGGCAATAGAACTTCTCGAGAGGGTGAATCCTAAGAGCGAGGTTATGGGACTACAACATACATAAGTCAATACCAATTGTACAACTACATAGTAAATTCGCACAGTAAATTGCCAATTCTCAAAAAGCTCGAAGTTATAGAGATGAAGAATCCAATCATATATCAAGCGGAAGCGAGAGCAGGGTCATGGAACTACAACATACATTGGTGGGTACCAATACAATTACACTATAAATTCACATGTTACTATCGCGAATAAGCACATAAGCAAATTAGACCCATGGATAACTGGAATGGATTCAATATTCCAACAAATAGGCAACAAAAGATTAAATGGATTGCAACATTCATGATCCATTATCAACAGATAATAATCAGGAAAAAGAGGACCATATTTTACCTCACAATCGATCCTTGGGGTGAAAAAGTTTCAGTGACGAAGGCAAAAAACCAGACAATGATAGGCAGCAGCTTTGGCCAGATGTTAGGGATAAAAACTTCTCTCCTTTCTTGCAACTAGAATGACTGTCTTAGATGGAAAAGAACAACATCTTCTCAGATGCCCAGAAATCTAAACAAAATTTTAATTCATAAACATTTATTTGGCCATTTTGATTCAGTGACCCACCTACTATGGAGCACACAAACAATATGCAATGACTACACTCATTATAAACAAATTGGTTTCAGTTAACTTTGTCATTCAAGTCTTAATCTCACATGCTGATAAAGACACTAACTCAAGGTCACAGTGGTCATGCAGATCGACATGGAACCTCTATGAACTTTTCATCTTTGGACTTAGATGCAACCTCTATGTAATAACAATGACTTCTGGTGTCCAAAGCCTAATCCGCTTCGCGTGGATCACAACGGCGGAGAAAGTGAGAGTCTAGTCTGCGTTGGTTCGCTGATGATGAAGACTCCCCAAGGGATCATTACCCTCAGTGCAAACTATGACTGAGGAAGCCTGGTTAACCTCTGACCAGAAATGGTTTCTGTTGGTTAAACCCTAACCTGTAACAGAACAACCTAAAGCAGCTACAGCCGACTGGTTAGACAAGCAAAGTAACTGTCAAACAGCTTACTTTGGGGACAGGGCACAACTCGGATGACTCAACCCCCAGCTAAACTGTTCATAACATGCCCATTACCGGACAAGACTACACCACGATGACCCCGAGTCATTCACATCAAAAGCAGTAAAGCTCTATACCGCAGACAGACCATTCAATGTCCTATTAATTCAACCAACTTATGCCAAAGCAAGATGGTAAGGCGAAATGAAAAACATGCAATAGAGACAACAAGTACGGAACAGATAAAACTGTTTTCATTAACGATCAAAAAAGAAAGAAGTACAATCACACCAAGTTTACTCCCTATCAGAAGAAGGTACAGAAACAGAAGATTTAAGCCTAATGGAAGTTGGACCAAGGATAGCTTCCGCACGCGCCACGGTCTAGGCATCAGGGCTCATATTGTCTTCCTCGTCCAACGATATAGAGGTAACAGACAAATCTACATATGAGATCTTCTTATATCGACCAATATCCCACTCCGGATGCTCCTTTTTCATCAGTGCCAGCAGCTCCAGAAGTCCATGTACAACCCATCGGAACTCACACTTGCCTTGCTATTGAAGAAGCTCTTCCTTCTGCACCTTTGCATCAACAAGTTCACACTCCAGTAGCTCCAACTTGCCAGTCAACGCATCGACATGAGAGTGCTCTGTGGCCAAACTGTTCTTCACGGTACTAAGTTCATGTTGCCCCAATTCGAGCCGGTCCTCGATTTTCCTCGCTTTTCGAGCATAGAACTCCACATCAGATTCCAACTGTCACTTCTCATTAGCTCAGTCGGCTTCCTTCGAGCACTCTCTTCAGCGAAAGACAACAGTTCAGAACTGGCCTTAGCCACAGCTTCCTGCGTAACCTCGACTTTTCGGTGGGTACGGCTCAACTCTTGCCTAAGTTTGTCCCTTTCGGACACCGCCTTTGTTAGATCACGCTCGAGATCCTTCATACGAGCCCAATGAGCCTCAGCAACCACGGTTGATTGATCCAATCGTTTCTCCTCAGCATGCTTCTTAAGCCGCTCAATTTCACGAAGCGCATCAGAATACAACAGCTGCATGTGTGAGAAGATACGCTCCAAGGTATATACTCTCTCACGAGCTACCTCGACTTCCGTTCCAACAACAGCTGTGTGGCTCATGTGAGACATACCCTGCATAAGGTACTTCAGACCCTTATCCATACATCATTCCAACGTATCAGACTTGGGTTTAGGAGCATGATCCATCAACCAGCTATGACGCCTGCTTATATGCTTTCTTGAAGTATACTCTATATCCACCTCTTGGTGCCAGACTTGTGAGCTCATATTTACCAAGTTAGGTGTGAACACGTTTATCCGTGCACCCGGATTAAACTTTTCCAGATTAAGGATTATGTTAGTGCCGCCCTTCGTGGTCGCCACCATCCTTAGACTCTTCTCTGTGGCCTTTGTCATTAACAGTTGGCCCTTCATTGCGAAGCGGTTCAATGGGATCCAGAGGAAGAGGAGAGAGCGAATTATCCAAAAGACCCTCCAACACTTCTAGTTGTGGCCTAGAACGAGACGGTGAGCAATGCGGATTATAAGAGACGTGGCCGATACAACAGCCACCTTCAAGGGAATCAACAGTAGGGTGATCAGATTCTACCACCTTAGGCAAATCTTCACAGGAGTCTCCTACAACAATGGTCCCACGCGAATCAGCACCAGTGGAAGCTGCCATTGCAACCCGCACTAGACGGTCATTCAGAACCTCGACCTATGCGTCACTAAGGTTCGACCTGTCCATGACTCTTGATAAACCGCATGTAATTTTTCTCCAAGACAGAAATGTCAGTCTCCGCCTCAATAGGCCTGGCAGATTCACGCTCCTATCTCACTTGAGCGTCTCTTCCCGAAGATGGCCCAACTCTAAAGCGAGTCATCTTCCTCACAAAGGAAGCAGGCGTCTCAGACGACTCTTCCGCATCAGATAGAACATGAACTTTGGCCCCAGCAGCCTTTCTCTTCCTGAAAGGGGCCCCATCTTCCAACTTAAAATGTGACTCTCGATACAGAGTAGGGGTGACGTGCTAGTTGTCCCATAGCCCACTACAGATGAAGTTGGAAACTCTTATGACATCAACAACCTCCCTTTGCGGCAAGACTCAGAACGCCTCCATGATGTTTTGCTCCTCTAAGGTAAAAGGAGTTGTAGAAAACATTTCTATAAGGGAACACAAGTAATGAGCAATCAGTCCGCTACCCAAATATATCAAAATCACAAGAAAATGGTTAAACTTATGGAGCGGCTTGAACTGTCGACGACCCCTGTACCGAAAATACTTCGAATCTGCGAGAGCCAAGAAGCAGTACTTCTGCCAGAACTTGAAATCATCAGGCAGTTTGCTGAAGCATTTTGACGACTTCATCTTACAGACAACATTGCTCTTAAGCCGAGGAGAGGGCATCAATTGGATCACCCGCGGAGTCACGCTAACACTGACTTCCTTAGCACTGAGCAGATCATGAGAATGATCCTATATCCATTGGGCTCCAAGTGGGTTGGAGGATTCCCTAAAAGACCCAAAAACTCTCAAATCACGCCCAGGTGTTGCGTTATTTTAGTAGCACACAACTTAATACACTGCTTTGTGATTGTAGTATAGAATAAGTAGGAATCGTTCTAGACCGGGGATTAGAGGGTTTGTCAATTAAAACTAATAATAACTAAAAGACAACCTAATTAATAAAAAAAAAGGGATTGAATTTTCTAAATTAAACTATGAAAATAACTACGAAAATTACTATAAAGATAATAAAAATAAAGGGATGGCAAAAATGAGAAATTAGCTAAGGGTTTATCTCCACACACCAAACATATGCTTATAAATCAATATTCAATAATCACTTGCTAACTCGTGAGAGACAATGCTCAAGACTAACCGTGACTGCACTGTATTAATCTTATTATTTTTCCAAGTTCGTTGAATTAAACTAAGCGTCGCTTTCAAACTATTCTTATCATGCTATCTAAACAGGAATCAAGTTAAATAACAATCTAAGATCATTAAGTTTTGTGAAAATATGAACACTGACCAGGCAATTACAAGTATGATCAGCATCTTGTTCTTGCCTAAGTTTTTACTTAACCTTACCAACGTTCCTTGGTATTTACTACTTGTAAAAACATGATTATAACAATTAGGTGAAACTCTCCTATACTCTAGCCCCAAATCCTAGCATGCTTACTAAGTTGGCCACCTTAACAAACATACAAAGAAAAGTTATCTTTAAAGCAGTTAAGTAAAACACAATCACTAATAACAAGGAAGATTAAATTCAATTAATTTATATAGCACATGTTCGGGGCTTCGAATCCACCCCTAACTAAGAAGAGTTTAGCTAGACATATTATTTATGTTCGAATAGCAATCCATAATCAATAATCAAACTAAAATAAGTAAAAGAGTTAAGAGATGAAACAAAACATTGTAGCCTTATACGTGGTGGTACTGAGTGGAAGCTGCGGTGCGAATAGTGTGACCTCTTTTTTCTCCTTCCTCACTTCGCGATCTGCTCACTTTTCGATCTGTTTCTTTAGTTCCTAATCCAGTGAGAAGAGGATGTGAGGGGGATGGTGATGAAGGCGAGAGAGAGGGAGATCAGACGGGTGAAAGTGGGTGGCTCTGACTTTCATGATGTTGCAATGGATGCGGAATGTGATGATGGGTTAGGGTTCCCTGATTTTCAACAAACAGAGAGATGAAGGATGGACTGTTTGCTGTGATTTGTGAAGAACAGAGGAGGTGGATTGCGATCGGGTGCGAGGTGAAAGGTCTGATTGGTGATCGATGGTTGTGTAAACAAAAAGGAATTGCGGACAACAAGGGTTAGGGCGTGTTGTGGAAGCCATGGATGGATGCGTTCAAGACGATGGCGGCTGTGGGAGAGACCGGGTGAGAAGGAGACACTGCTGGATGGATCTCTTCAAAGCAAGGTATCATCCCTTTTATAATTGTTTTCACTACACTAAAAATACTCATCTGCAACGGTTTGGGACCATGGGGGTAAGCTATTACCACGGCTTGGAGGCCTGACCATTTGAGGCGCCGCCAAATCACCATTGGCGGCTATAAACCGTGGCAACACATATTAGCAACGATTTTATGTTTGAGGACACTTGATGATTTTCTGCATTTAGCCACAATTTTAAGCCGTTGCAAGCATGATGGCCACGATTTTAAGCCGTGACAAGTGATGGCCACAGTTTTAAGCCGTGGCAAGCATGAAGTACCACGATTTTAAGCCGTGGCCAGTCAAAACAAAATTCAAAAAAAAAAAGAAATATGGTTTGTTGCGAGGGTTTGAAACTGTTGCAAATTAATATAATCGAAAAAAATTATTTTTTTTTTTGCTGCTGCAGCAAAATCACAACCCCACACCTGCAAAATCAGTCCTTACTAAGATGAATATTTTCTTCAAGTTATAGAGTATATCATGACAAAGCATCCATATAAAATCAAATCATTAAAACAGTCAACTCAGACTACTACAAGGCAGCAACCACAACAATCTTTGCAAATGAATACTTTATTCCTAGATTGTAAACATCTTAAGTCATGAACTAGTACACTCAATATTAGAACAGATAAAAATGATGAAATGAAGAAAATATAAGACATGGTATTATATGAATCTGAAGAATCAAACAACAACGACAAAGTGTCTTTGCAGACTCTGTTATGTGCTCGAAGCTTTGCCTTTGCAAACTCTGTTGCTGCTATATAGCTTGGCAACTTTGGATTGTTATGTGACCCATTTTCCGGATATTCCTGCTTTGCTGGAAATGAAGCTCTCCTCTTGTTGGCCTTCTCATTGCTAGTTTTAACTTCCTTTAAGAACAACTCCTCATTTGTCACATGACCATTTTCTTCCTTCCCAGTGCTCTCCACAGTTGGTGAATCAACAACAGGATGAACATCATGTGTGACCTAGTCCTGCATAGAACATGTAGATGAGCATAGAACATAATAAAGAATGTATTGAGCGACAACAGGATGAGCATCATGTGTGACCCAGTCCTGCATAGAACATGTAGATGAGCATAGAACATAATAAAGAGTGTATTGAGAGAGAGAGAGCATGCCTTCAGACATTTTCCAAGTCCCGCATTTTCAGGTCTGTCAAGTTCATAAACTATGGAACCATTCATGCCACCTGCAAAAAGAACAATTTAATAGAGTGGACTTCAGAAGCATAAATCAACAGATGCCCCTGTTTTACTTTCACTCCACGTTGTACCTCTACCGGTTTTTATGCAATTTATGGACTACATAATAGAGGCTGAAGCTTAAGATGAGGGCATATTCTATTATCCTTCATCTGATCAAAATTAGGAGTACCAAAAGCCACAGTATAGAAAAAATCCCGCCATAACAACTGCAGAGGTTGAAAGACAGATAGTTGTCAAATTTGTGGTTGAAACCAATGCACATCAAGATATGATGAACCAATGCACATTTCTTGTCATCAAGAGTAATCAGCACCTGCCATAAACTGGCAGAACATAAAGTGTCAAGGCATGGTACACTGACCTGTCCAACAAGTGAAACAGGTGGCAATGTATGTTTCTTGACGTCCTTATAAACATCTTGAAGGCATTGGTAAAAATATCTGCAAGAAAGACAACCAAACTGCCACAGAAACAATACAACAAATATTTTTAGAATTGGAATTCAAATGCCAGGATAAAGGCAATGACATAAAAATTTGTTCGACGTATTTCAAGAATTTTCCTTTGTACTCACTTTCAAATATGGTGATAAAACAGTTGTTGCTGGTTTCAAGAATGCAGATGGGTCACCCTTTGGTTTCTCGAAGTTTGCTACCCACTCCTGCAATTCACAAAAGGATCTAGCGTGAGAAGCCATAAGACACGAAATTTGCTATTCAAGAATTAAGCAATGCCGGACTTATACAAGCATGAGTTCATAATAACCCCAATGCACAATTTCCTATTTGATTGGGCAACAAGTAACAGAGCATGGAACAGTGACTTGCTTACCCAGTAATACCTAGGCTAAAAGCAATCGTAGAAGTGATTAGTTTTAGAACCAATTCACTTGAGGCTATTAGAGTATGGATCTAAACATAACAGATGTTCCTTGGGAAGAAATAGCAGGCAGGCAGACACCTAACTACATTTCAAGCATTTAGCCACAGTCATTATACACGCAAACGCAATTAAGACAATGGATACTTTTAGTAAAAGCCGCTATCGTTAGTTATCCTCAAAGTGTTCTTATACCTAACTGTGACATATCTTATATACAGAGTAAGTGCAATTAATTTCCTATAAGAGTAATGTCCCAGTTGTGAAGCAATAAATTGTTGTTAAGCTTACAAATTCTTGTACATCAAATGTATCAGGTGATACAATGGTCAAGGTACTCAATGAAAAAGGTGTTGTGGTCTTTGGGCTTCAAGCCATCTTTACAATTTAAGTGGATGATGCCTAACATAAACAATATCGAAAATGTACCACATACTTGAGAGTTGTGACCATCATGTCATGTGTCACGGACTAATAATCCGTGCGGCACTAGCTATCCAATTCACTAGTAAGCCTATGATTAGTTACTTTGACGGGCACAAATATTAACTTGAGAATGCACAATATCAATCTGTAAACAATATAACAATGCACAATAGTCAGTAAAAGCTTTCATTCACATTCAATAGATTACAATGGGGAGGAACGTTCGGAAGGACGTTGCTCAAGACTAGTTCGATGCTATCGATCGATGGAAATACAAGTTTGAAGTTGAAAAGCAATGCAAAGAAAACAATAAAAATGCTAGCGGTACAGTCTGGCCCGACTATGCAATGGAGGCAACACGTCCTCACAGTCAAGAGCTCAAACATTCCCCCTATAATATAGATGCTAAGCATTTGGGCACTTTTCAAAAGGGAACATTGAGTTTTGAGACCATTAGGAAGGCCTCTGACCTTGAGTCTTGACACTCTCCCACACTCAATTCGCTGACGCCCTCGCAGCGAACTTTTCCAAGTACTCTTCCAGCTTTGAGAGGTATGGCAATAGATGCTCAACTGGCTCCCAACTGATCTCTGAAGGAGGTTCATCCTGCCACTTGACCAAATACTCTTTATCCGAGCCTGTGTTGTTGATAAGACGGCCAGCTAAGATTTCTTCCACTTCTCGATCTGGCTTAGTAGGATGCTTAGGCAATGCTCGGGTAGATACATTTCTTGTGGGATCAGCGGCATCGGCATGGTAGGACTTCAAGTTACTTGCATGGAAGACAAGATGGGTGAAACGAAGCCAATGTGGTAATTTGACGCGATAGGAGACTTTGCCTACTTTCTCAATAATCTGTACCGGTCCCTCATACTTGCGAAACAAATTGTTGTGTGCTCTAGCCATCCGTTTATACTTGTTGAACATATCTAACTTCACCAATACCAAGTCCCCGACTTCAAAAGGATCGATTCGTCGCTTCTTGTCCGCCCATTTCTTCATGTGACGGGAGGCTTTCTCAAGATAGGCTCGAGCAACTTCAATGTTTTTCTGCCAGGCTTTGACAAATTCAAGAGCTCTTGGGCTGGGTCCTTGGTATCCGGTCAGCACTGTATGTGGTGTCAATGGTTGCTGACCGGTGACTAACTGAAAGGGGCTGGAGTGAGTAGCTGAGCTCTTTTGTAAGTTGAAACAGAATTGTGCAACATCAAGTAGTCCCACCTAATTTTTCTGGTTTGCACTTACAAAATGACGAAGGTATTCTTCAAGCATAGAGTTAAAGCGCTCAGTCTGTCCGTCGGATTGGGGATGTTGGCTTGTTGACATATTAAGTTTGGATCCCAAGAGCTTGAACAATTCCTTCCAGAACTTTCCTGTGAAGCGAGCATCACGGTCGCTAACAATGTTTTCGGGCAGTCCCCAATACTTAACGACATGCTTGAGGAACAATTGCGCCGTATCTTCGGCTGTGCAAGTCAGTCCGGTTGGCACAAAGGTCACATACTTTGAGAATCGGTCGACAACTACAAGGATACTTTGAGAATCGGTCACATACATGCATAGAAGTTATCATAATATTAATGACTTGATTGGCTCAACTTATCTACGAACATGAACAATAAATTGCAAATATACAAAAAGATAAATGTACCAGAAATAGTTATCTGTGTAATATCTGTGGCACCAACAGAAATCCATTTAGCAGACTCAATGCCAAAAGCCACGGGAAATGACTGTTTCAAACAGCATGGTGATGAAAACGATTAAAGGAAATATATGTGAACGAGATTTCTTTCACAGGTATAGTATATGACACGAGAAAATACCTGCAGTCCCAACGCCGTATCTCCTTCAATACTCTTGAAATCGTTAATAATGGCAATTCCTAACTGAAACAAATGCACAATCACGTTAATGATGGTTCAAGTGATTGCCACTGAAAAAGGAGAAAAATGAGTTTATGCATATCTTTTACAATCTTTTAAGGGCATACCCCAGCGATGCTGTACAACAGTGTTAGGACTATGATGTCAGGTGTAAGAACCCCAAATAGAGCCTGACCAACCCACCTGTCTAAAAAATAGTTGGTCAGTCGAAAAAAAAAAGAAAAACAGAAGTGAAAGTTTCAACGAGATTAGGCATACTTATAGAGGAAACTTTTGTAGCAGTAGACTAGATGATAAGAATGACAGACCAACGGCATACAAATAAATAACACCAACATGTGTGACCCAAATATAAGATATAATAGTTCATCATTCTTAGTTTCTGACTCCATCTGGTAAGATGAATTTACATCAAATTTGCAACTTGATTCTTAGATTACATGGAAAAACTGGACAAAGTTCTATGATGAACATCTAATTTCTGTTGTTTTAATGACACGTTGTTTTAATGTGGGCTAATTCAGATGTAATAATAACTGACAATACTTAAGAACAGGAGAAGCCTTTTCAGTGCAGAAAACAGATCAATCATGGGCTACATCACATTTCAGAAAAAGTTGGAAAATGTTGATCTTACAAGAATTCAGACCCCATTCAAACAAAATTCACTGCCACACAGATAACTAGATCAACCCAGAGAAAACGATGAAGTAGATCAGTCATTAGCAACAAAAATTGAATTAAAAGAAATTCAGTAAAATGTATTCATGAATCTTAAACTCTTCCATGGCAAATTCAGATGAACAGTTTCTTCCGTGTTCAAAACACTAATAGAACATTCACATACAGATTTTTTTTTATTTTTTTAAAAGAGTCGAATTATCAGTGGCCAGATAAAGCTAACTAAACTCAAGATGGTATTGGAATATACTCAAAACACCAAGTCAATAACTGAGTAAAAACCTAACCTCTGAATAGGAATTTGTAGACCAAAAGCAGCACGTTTCTGATTAATAACAACACGACTCCTCATGTTAGCAATTGGTGTTTGCAGCTGAAAAAAATCCACTCAGTTTTTCAGAGAAATAAATTGATAAGAATTTGTAGGAAAAAGGACCAAGGTTCGATACCATACCTGACTTCCTGGAAACGATGACTGTGATGGAGTGACTTGTGAGAGTCCCTGACCTGTAGGAAGTCTATCAGACAAGCCTAAGGCCATCTTGTCATCTTCCACCAGCACACCCGACGCAAGATGTAGAGGAGCAGTATACTAAAGCCAGATACATAGCCATCTTGTCCATCATTTGCCAGGTCTTTGAGTAAAGACCCCTATTTAGAGTTTGTGTCAAATATCTTTTATAAAATCGCATATTCACGCCCTTATATGCAACGCCAACATGACAGCTATGTAAACAAAGATACCTAGAATATATCTAAGCATTTTTATATTCGTGAGATGTGGGCCCTGTCTGACATCAGATTGTTTTGGAGCACACATCAACTTTTGGAGATAAATGATTAAGAACTCAGGTATGAAAAGATAACAAAAGTACTGTGATCATGAAAACCCATCAGCAACAGTTGCAACAAACATAGGTCGTTACCTCAATTATTAAAACCTTAGGATCAATTTCTCGTGCCCATAATGCTTGATTGCGCCCAATTGTAAATTTTCCAAGCCAGCTACCAAGATTTTTCAACAAAGAACGCTCTTCTGAACTGGATTTTATAAGTTCTGACCTTAGAAGAACCTGAGAAGAAAGTTGTATACAGCAATAAATGTTTCCATCAACAACTGCTACAAAGATTCAGAAACAAAAGGATGAAGATAACACAGGTACCTTGCAATTCTCATCTGTTGTGCCCAGTGACAAATGTGGCTGGATTCACGCATCCACCACTGCAAGCTAAATAAGAAGTTGAGAAGCAAAATACCTCTATTGGAGTGTCCCTCCTCTCCGCAGCAGCAACAAGTGTTTCAATGTTCAAAGCAGAACCAAACCCAGTACTATACGAGTGTTGTCTAGGCATGCCTACAGAGTTTAATAATAATAACAAAAGAAACTGATAATCATGAGAGGCACTTGCAGCATACTTTTAGTCTATAATTGTATCTGAAGTAGTTGGAAATAACTAATATCTAGAGAATTACCAGTTATTGATCGTGAAGGGCGTAGGAAACCTGGGGAGGATGATGAAGTAGTTGTCCCACTCACCGAGCTCAGAGATGGCACTGTTTGCTGGGACTGGGTACTACTTGTCTACATAGGAGGAAAAAATCCAATTAGAAATGCATAAGCTGCAATGGACATAAAATGCAGACATTGAAATTGCAGAATCCCCTATAGTCAAAATGTTGGATGTACCCTGTGATTCAGGACTGCATCAGTGGCACTCCCAACCACAGGCTGCCCAGTAGAAGATAGAAGGGGCTTCATGTAGTTAATTGTACCAGCTGCAGACTTATGCCTGTCATCTAGAAAACCTTGATTTCTCTGTTGCATCTGGAGTGGAGAAGGGAGTTGCTGCCCAGGCTGGTCGGTGCTGGATCCGACTAACTTCCATGAGGACTCTGATGCCTGAAATAGATATTATTCCTCAACAACCATGTCTAAAGAGAACGATTGATTTCCTTGGCAGAGATGAAAATGAACAATATAGAAAAGACAGAGATAGATATCTCTAAACACTATAACCACAAATACAACAGAAATAAAATAGAAGTACACCCAAAGGGTTACCAACAAGAAGCTATATGAGGCCGAAGGCTATAATCACATCTCGAAAAGAGCAAAATATGAAGATGAACTTAGAACAAACAATGATATAAAAATTTTGTTTTTGACACTCCATTAGTATATTTTTCATTTCCATATTGTCTCTCTATTCTCAACGTGCAATATAGAGTTATTTTGATAGAGCAAGAATTGGAATAGACTCTTCAAAGGAGAGTTTTTTGATAAGTTGAATACTTGAATTCCACTCCAAATTCAGCTAAAGCAGTGAAATCATTAAGCATAGTACATGAAAACTAACAAAGAAATCGCTTAGCCATGTACCTTCTCAAGTATACTTTCGTTTTCTTCTTGAAGTATGTCAAGCTGCAACCAGGACAGAAATAGCTAAGCATGAATGAACTCTAACAATGATATTCACCCTACCTTTCTAATTCCAAGATCAACTACAGAAACTAAGTTATAAAGCCATGAAGAAAATTATGCGTGCTGGTGATATTCCATCATGCAACAGTTACATGCCTTCCAAGCATATCACATACCTCATCCTGGAGAACAGAAGTAGGACGATCGTTGTCAATTTCCCGCATATTCATATGGCTCAGGTCAATAGATATCCTACTCCTGCATACGTATGAAAAATGTCTAAGAGAAACACAAATGCCTTGATAGTTAATAATGCAAGCTGGGAAAAACACTTTTAAATAATTTATTAAGCTAGATATGCAAACCTTCGCAAGACAGTAAAGGGATAGATTTTATTAATTAATGTCCACAATTTCAGATCTCACCTTCTATCTTTTCGGTTAGCTTTAGGAGTCTCCTTTCGAGTATCCTTAGGAGTCTCAGATGGAAGCACTGTAGGCCTTAAGTGATATTGGTACACTAGGGGGTACCATAGGAACTATCTTCACGGCTAAAGCTGGTCTCCCTGAAGCGACAGACGGGCAGATTGAACTTGGTCCATGTAGTTTGCAGATGGAGCCGGTCTCCCTGAAGATGTAGAATGGGCAGACGGAGGTTGTTCAATAGAGTTCACAGCTGAAGCTTCTCGCACTGAAGATCCAGAACGAACAGATGGAGGTTTCATGGGTTGTAGCTGAAGCCAATCGCATTGAAGATACAGTACGGACAGGTGGATGATGTTCCACAGAGTTCACAGTTCGGGAAGGTGCTTGGTGTTCCACAGAGCTCCCAGCTGAAGATGGTCTCCCTGAAGATGTAGGACGGCCAGATAGAGGTTCCATAGAGCTACGACCTAACTAATAGAAACAACTAGAAATTTCAGTAAGCCTTGAACATAAATAAGGCAGCATTCAAATAAATCCTAGATTCAAGCCTTCTGAATCTTAAACACCCACTGATCAAAATTGATAAAAATAAAAAAGGGGAGAGAGAAAATATGGCAATGAGTTTAACAGGTGGTTTGGTTTGTGGAAAAGCTGAGGTGATTCGCCCATATACAAAAGGAGCCGGTTAGTTTTACTTTTTCCATAAAAGCATCAACCAGTGAGGCAACCAAATTCGACTTCAACGATGGCAGAGGACATTTTTATTTTTCCTTCTCTGTAGATATTTAACATTTATCAAAGATAATGAACTCTTCATGTTTCCAACAATGTTCTTCCATGTAAAGGAGATAACAGAATGCAAGGAAAAATAAATAAAAATCTGGAGTAGATCTTCAGACTATATTTTTTTCGTATTTAAATTCATGTTCAGTATAACTGCCGTAGTGCCCCACAAAAATACACTCTACTCCTTTTAGAATTATGGGTTTCCGTTCTAATTGCATTAAACCGTTTTGTTCTCGTAATTTATACTATTACATGAACCAACGATTTTTATACAAATATCTTCTTGTGTTCGAGTTTGGGAATTACCAACATAAAGCATGACAAACAAATACATGCCCACAGTTATCAAACATTTATTGTATCGTATATCGAAACCTAAATTTAAGATACATGTATCGAATTGTTTCGTGTACCGTAAGATACATTGTAGAAAACAATATAGAGATAATATACATTACACATTTAAGAATACAAAAGACATAAATAAGATTTATCCAAGCTAGGAGGTCCCAAAAACACTTCCATGGTAACATATATTTGCACTAGTGAATTCTTGAGCGATTGTAAGCTTCATATCCTTTATTTTTATTATTAATATAAGGTTTGGAGATTCTCAAAACCGCTGCTCGCTTTCCAAACAAAAAAAACATATTTGCAAGCTATTGGTTATCATCTATCCATTTATTCGTGTCACGTGTACAAGAACGGTAGATCCCTACATCATCTTATATTTGAATATCTTAGATCAATGTATGTATCATATCAAATTTATTACCAGACCATCCATCACAGGAAAAATACAGAACATAGCAGCAATATTTAAGATTTCTTTTTCGAGGTAAAACCATTTCGCAATCACTAACTTGGGTCATCTCTTTTTGGTCCAAAATGAATTTCATTTTCCTTATTGGTTCTTACAAATTCGACAATAAAGTCATACAAACTAATAAAAAAATGTTTTTTTAATTACCTACCTTCTCCTTGACTGCTTGATCTAAGTTTCACTAGTAGATATTCCCTGTCAAGATCAAATTTTAAGAAAGTCAAAATCAATTCATTCTTTTACACATAAAACTGTGAAATCAATCCAACATCAACACTGATAGGGAAGATCAACACTGAAATGGACTCATCCAAAGTTTTGATTCAATCTCTATCTCTCTCAAGAGAACCCCATTTCACAGCCACCACAAGAGGGAAAATTTGTGATGAAGTGGTAAACATGAGATTAATTTCAAAACAATATGCAAATTACAATAAAGAAACACAAATCAAGCAAAATCGATTAAAGCAATTTACAAACCCTAAACTAAGTCGCTCAGATGCTCTGATATCTCAATCGATCGAATGTATCGATTGCAACAACTGGGTTGATTGAATTCACTGAATCTGAGTGAAGACGCTCAATCGATTGGGTCTGTAGACGAGAGAGTAGCGTTGGTTCTTGAATCCTAACCCTTGCACCCCAAAACCCACTCTTTTGATAAGCTTAAAACAGAGAAACATTCAAACCAAAAAAAAAAAAAAAAAAAACCTACCTCCTCACCCTGATTTGAAACGAAATTTGAGAATCGCTTCTTTGCTTTCCTTCCCTGCTCTTCACTCCCTCTCTCTCACTTTCCTTCCCTGCTCCTCACTCTCCTTTGCTTTCCTTCCCTAAAATGAAAATGGTTGGAGCGGGACCTTCAATTTTTCTCGCAAGACCGCGAAACTATTTTCGCAATGGCGCCAAAGCAAATTTATTTTTATAGCCACAGTTTTGGGCTAAGGCAAATAAACTAACGGTTTTGAACCGTGGCCATCTCCGTCTAGCTAATCATGTCTTTTGGTGTAGTGGCGGTTTTAGGGTCTAGCCACGGTTTTGGGTCGTGGAAAATTAACCAACGGTTTTGAGCCGTGGACATCTCCGTGTAGCTAATCAAGCCCTTTGGTGTAGTGTTTGTTTCCTTTTTTGCTTTGGTTTCCTTGTTTGTGTGGTTTCCTTGTTTCATTCTATTTTAAAATATTGTAATTGGAAACCTACACAAACATGAAAATAACAATTAGTACCATAATTAACAAGTAATAGTTAAAAATATATATAGAAATATGGTACTAAAAATAGCCTAATTATGCTCCTATCACTAGGACCGAAAAACACACTCCAGTTTGAAGCATCCCATGATGTAAACAGATGAAATCGGCAGGAGGTGACACAGGCGTTTGGTCGCCCGTTAGGAGATACAATGGCAAGTCCTCGAAAACTCCAAACTTCGTACGGATTTCGACAAGACCAGGCTCGAACAACAACCTGTCTTCAAAAAACTCCAAGGCCTCAGCTAAAACAACATCATCAATAAGGTTTTCTTAAGCCATGAAGAAGACGAACGATCTTTTCATAACGATATTTTCAAAAGCGAACAAAATAGAATAATCAGACTCAACACTATGGATGACCTAAATAGAAGATGATTTTTAGCATCTTTTTTGCCGAACCAACGCACATGCCATTAATGCGGCGTGTAGCTCAAGCAACAATTCAGGCTCAATCATCATGAGCGGCGCATCCCTTCAAGAAATTACTTAGCGAACCGATATGACGACCCACTAATTCAGGGATCACGCTAACACCGACCTCCTTAGCACTGAGCAGAATCATAAGAATGATCCTATATCAATTGGGCTCCAACTGAGTCGGAGGAATCCCTAAAAGACCCAAGAACTCTCAAATCACGCACAGGACCGAAAAACACACTCCAATTTGAAGCATCCCATGATGTAAAGATGAAACCGATAGGAGGTGACACAGGCGTTTGGTCGCCCGTTAGGAGATACAATTGCAAGTCCTTGGAAACTCCAAACTTCGTACGGATTTCGACAAGACCATACTCGAACAACAACCTGTCTTCAAAAAACTCCAGGGCCTGAGCTAAAACAGCATCATCAAAAAGGTTTTCTTAAGCTGTGAAGAAGACGAACGATCTTTTCATAACGATATTTTCAAAAGCGAACAAAATAGAATAATCAGACTCAACATTGTGGATGACCTAAATAGAAGATGATTTTTAGCCTCTTTTCCGCCAAACCAATGCACATGTCATTAATGCAGCGTGTAGCTCAAGCAACAATTCAGGCTCAATCATCATGAGCGACGCATCCCTTCAAGAAATTACTTAGCGAACTGATATGACGACCCACTAATTCAGAGAGAGTAGCTGATGATACATAAAACGGTCATGCCCCTGAGCCGTACATGTGTCGTGATAATCTCGAGGAAATACGGACCCCAGCATCAGCCCAACACTGAACATGCCCAAGCGGTTCTAAGCTAGCTCAATTTAGTCCGCCAGGCGGACCCAGACTCTCACAACACGATAGGCCCAGACGTCTCACAATTATTCTCAATACCCGTAAGCCCTCCTTAGGCAAGTATCTCAATGATCTGTTTTGGACGGGCAACTACAGCTGCTATTTGCTCCCAACTAGGAAGAAAACACCAAAATATCTTTCACACAGGGAAACTCCCTTTGACGGAATGTTTTTGGATTGAGAACTATTTCCCGCGTATCTATGAGCACAGAACTAACATAAATTTTCCTCATACAACACGATTCTTAATTAAAGAGAGATCTCCACGAAAATCTCCTTCCTAATCTACGCCTACGATGACCTGATTAAACCATGACTCCTTACACTATAAATAAGACATGAAGTTGGTAAGCTAAGGTACGCTACAAATTTCCTGTTACAACATTACACCTTCCTCAAATCCATGTATGACTTTAACATCGGAGTGTCATCGGCCACCCCACGGTGGTCTGTGGCTCACGCGTGCTACCTGTGCAATCAATAGTTCAGCAGGAACCAGATTGGAACAAAAAGCGAAAAACGACTGCATCACAATCAATATTATAATTGATTCCACTTTAGATTATAATAATTCACAGTTTCAAACTCCTTGAGGTTTGAAACTTTTTTATCTCCTAATGTATGAAAAGAATCCTATCAGTAGCTTTGTCTTTGGATACATTACTAGTTCCAACTATTATTACTTCAGAGGATCGATTTTGTTGGATTAGAAGTGGTACTCCAAACACTCTCTAGATTATATGTATTGGAAAACAAAAATTCTAATTGGCGAGGAAACCAGCGAGGGAGGGAGGAGACTCCATCCCCCTCGGGATGTGTGCAGGGGATGGAGGGTCCTCCCTCGCTGGTTTCCTCGCCAGTTAGACGGGTTCATTGGAAAAACCCGTAAAAAAAAAAAATTTGGTGACATGGAAGATATAGACAAAAAGTTGCTAAAAAAATTTCAAACTGAAATTACCAATATACCCAAGAAAAAAAATGATTTTCAAGTATATATTTCTAGTTGCAATCAAACATTAGAAAACCATTTTCCAAGTAAAGTAATTTTCTTAGTCATTTATTTCTAGAAAATGTAGAAAACTAGGTAATTTCCTTATGAAGTGATTCAATCCCCAATTTACATTAAATAGAAATTAAAAACTTTGCATTAAATATTTTTTTATCTGAGTGAACAAATAAATTTTATCCAAGCAGGTTCCAATACCTATAGACGGAAAAATTATCAAAAGCCACTACAAAAAAAACTTCAATAACTACAGATACTAACGACGGCAAAAAACCTTTTGCCGTCGCTAATGCTTTCGATAACTTACTCAACCCATAATTATAAAGAACCGTCACTAAGCTTTACAAATATTTTTTATTAGCGACGGAACATTTTTTATAAACAAAACATTTAGCGACGGAACATTTCACGACGGCCCCAAAACCGTCGCCAATTGTTTTTTTTTTTAATTATAAACAAAACATTTAACTACAACAAAAAACCGTCGCTAAGCTTTACAAAAGATTTTTGTGTTAACTACGGCAAAAAAGTCCCTAATTGATTTTATTTTATTTTTAAATTATACACAAAAATAAAACTTCATCTCAACCATCAATAAACACCCAAAAACTTTATCTCAAATCCAACACACTAAACCAAACCACGTCATCGATCCGCGTGAAACCAACTCAAACCAATCCCCTTCAATTCTCTCTCTCTATATAAACCAAAAATTTTCTCTCAACCCCTAGAGAAGAAACCCACAGAGGAGAAGTTCGCTATGGCAGAAGACCCCAGCAGCAGAGAAGAAACCCAAAGTCGGCCGCCTTCCTCTCCCTTCCCCGCCTTTCGGTAGCTGCAAGAGATCTCAGATCTTAGAGATCTCAGAGATCTGAAATCTCAGATCTCGGAGATCAGATAGATCTGAGATCTCGGAGATTCTGATGGATCTGATCTCAGATCTCAGGATATTCTATAGATCGAATAATTATTTATTTTTATTTTTTGTAATTTTTGAATGGATTCTTTGTAATTTTTTTGTAATTTTGTATAATATTCTAGAGATTATGTGTAATTTTTGTTATAATTTTGATCAATTAAGTCTCCTATCATGTTTTTGATCAATTAAGTTTAGTTGTGGTAGTTTCATTATAAAAAATGAATTTTCATTAAAAGCTCAATTAAGTTTAATGGACAATCATTAAGAGCTAATTTCATTATAAAAAATGAATTTTCATTTGTAATTTGTAATTTTTATTTGTCAATATGATTTGCAACAAAGTTGTTCTTAAATAGTCATGGCAAATAACGTGGCTGTTTTGTCAATTTGCGACAGCCTTAACCGAAATTTTAAACAGCTTTAGCGACGGAATTTTTCGAGTTAGCGACAATTTTGAGCCGATGCGAATTAACTACGGGATAGTTTACCATTGCTGATTCAAATAGCGACGATTAAAATAGCCACGGTATTGTGACGGTTGTTGAGCCGTTGCTAATTTATTTTAGCTATGATTTTTTGACAATTAGCAATGATTTTTAGCCGCTGGTGAATTGAAATTTTTTTGCAAGTGAGCATTGCAATTACTAAGTTATATAAATTTACTAGTGAAAGTTATACTAATTTACCTAGTACAATGGCACATGCATTGCATGTTGTCACAGACATACTAGCGAAACCCTTACTAGGTCGACAATAAAATGGTTTGTGTGGTGTGCTAGTGTGCAACATACAACCACAGATAAACCATGCGACTAAAGACTTTGCAAGGGTTTAATTTGAATTAGATCCAACAATTTGGCATGAACAAATCAACAAGACCCGAAATCGGCGAGACAAAAGCTTGCTCGGGTCATAGCTTTTTTATTTTCATTTCATTTTGAGTTGACCTGCCTGACTCGTTCCACAAGTCAAGTCATGTTCGGTTTTGCCACCCTAGCACGTATCAACCCGTTTGGGTCATAGGTTTTGTCCATTTGTGTCAATAGGATTAGTTCTAGTAATTTCGTCACATATACATAAATACCCTTAGGGCTCCACTTACCCATCACGAGTGTCAGGATCACTAACATAATCACATAATCACAGACACATTCATAATCACAACAATATGTCATAACATCATAATGCATCAATACGTTGAATAACAATTCACATTTTTGAAACATCATTATATCAAAATACAAAAGGTACATTCTAGCTTACCACAAAAGTTACATTTATACCAACACATCCTATATGACAAAGTAAGCAAACAAAAGAAAGATTATCGCAAAGTGGTCAGCATATAAGATTCATCAAATTGCAATAATCAAAGCATCGAAAACCCAACAATAATAAAAACTCTAAGCTCAGCTGGAACAAACAGCCCTTAACCTGATTCAGATAACCACTTGTATCAACTAGAACATCCCTTAAACTCCATTGATTCCGCCCCCAAAACCCAGTTGAAACAACCCTTGATTTAGCTGAAGCTAACCCCTAAGCACAGCTGAATCAGCCATATAAACCAACTAAGCTGAATCAGCAAACGAACACAGCTAGAAACAGCCTAAAAAATCTGCTGAATCAACACCAAAAATCTGCTGAAACCACAGCAAAAATCAATTAAAACAACTCCCGAGACAACCATTAACCTCAGCTGGAAATAGCCCAGCTGAAACCACCAGTGAACTGCTGCTACTATGGAGTAAAAAACTACTATATGTTTCTCAAAAACAAACATGAACAATTAAAGTTTCTAGGGAAAATAATGTTGAATTATGGGTGCAACAATAATCGAAAAACAATTAACTAATGGGAATTGGCTTGAAATATCAGCCAAACATAAGCGCCCAAAAGAAACTTAAATTTAGTGTCAAACAACAACTGAAACAGGGTGTTACCCAGCCTGTATTGAGTCTGACTTTCGCATACCACAAACACTTAGTTGGGGTTATAAGATTCACAAAATCATCTGCATGTGCTGAATTAAATTACTCCACCAAGGCAAAACTTCAAACTAAAACACATGGATATAAAGTTAAAGAAAAACCACTCTAAAGACGAATTAGAAACAACCATGAACTGAAATATATCAACTTATATTCTCACTCACAACCTCATCACAAATCAAACCTCTAGCATTCTAGCATGTCACCCAAATTGAATTCTAGCATATCTACGTATCAAACAAGATGCATTAATAACAAACAAATTCAACCCCACACAACTAAATCACACAAAAAATTCTCGCAACAACATTATTACACAAGTTTTAACTATTTCCTTAATGGGTTATGCACATTAAGTGATTCAAACCAAACCAAAAAATTCAAAAATTCGAACAAACAAACAAAACCCATTTCAAATATAAAAGTAAACAAGAGAGTAAGAGAGAAAAACCCCACATGCAAGCTTAAATCTACACACCTGGTTTGGTCAAATTCCAGCTCCCTAATCCACGCCCCAAACACAAAGATCCAACTATCAACTTCGGAATTCAAAACCCCAAAAGTTTTTGCATGAATAGCATGGATTTGCAAGAACGTGAACTCAAATCTTACATACAACTGTTTATTCTACATATACAATTATATGTTCCATATTGATTCAATGAGAAGAAAAGCGGAAGATTACCTTGATCCATTGCACTTCAATGAAGGGATGAATCTTGGCTTTCAAGTTGATAGCGTATATTTTCTTTATATCTCTTCGTAGAAGGAATTTCAGAAGGAAAAAAAAACGTACGCTCAACTGAAAACCATAACTCTGTGTTTATAACTGATTGGTTTATATGTAATTCTTTATCAATTTCTAATTTAGTTTATCATTAAATAAAAAATTGTTTAAATGTATTTACACATTAAGCTCACCCAGTATATTTTAATACCCTAACCCAATTAATCGTATTAGATCACAATTTATTAAGTTATCTTTTAGGATAGCAATACACATTAAATACATATATGTGGCCCATACGATGGATTTTTCCAACAGCAACCTCAATCAACTATCTAAGATGAAAATCTGGGTTGTTACATAGGGTTTCACTAACCTGATTTCAGCAGAAAATCAGCAACAAATCTCTTTCCCTAGAACCCCCATCAAATACTTAGGTCCTCTATTACTCTGAAACTTTGTTTTCTAGTGCGGGAATGAGAGAAGAAGGAGAAAGGAAGAGAGATGAGAGGATTTGGGCGGTGAGAACCGCTGCAACGTTTGGTCATAGACCGAGCTCGCCGGAGAAGAAGAAGTCGCAGAGGAGAGGAGGAAGTAGAAGAAGATGAAGGAGGGGGTCTCCTTTTAGAACTGGAATGTTATTCACCCCCACTGAAACTCTGAGTAAACTCCCCGCATTATCCTTCCTACTCCGAAACGCCGGGGGAAGAGCGGGAAAACAAATAAAAATAGGAATAGGATTCAGATTATTCACAACAGATTATCCTACTTTTGGTTGTATTCTCAACTTTACGCATTAGCGAGGGGCTTGGAGCAGTGGAACCAGTCAAGTTCAATCTATGAATCCACGGTGGGATGTACCCCACCCTCTAAATTTTCAACAATAATGTTCAAAAAAATGATATTTAAAAATCATTTTATGGTAATTAATGCAAAAACTCCATAATTGAATAATTTAATCTTAGGAAATTTATGATTGTTACGGCAAGCTTGTGAGTTTGATTACTCTGTAACTCAGGCATGTGTCACGGACTAGTAATCCATGCGGCACTAGCTATCCAATTTATTAGTAAGTCTATGAGTAGTTACTTTGACGGGCACAAATATTAACTTAAGAATGCACAATATCAATTTTTAGACAATATAGCAATGCACAATAGTCAGTAAAAGCTCTGATTCACATTCAATAGATTATAATGGGGAGGAACGTTCGGAAGGACGTTGCTCAAAACTAGTTCGATGTTATTGATCGAGGAAAATACAAGTTTGAAGTTGAAAAGCAATGCAAAGAAAACAATAAAAATTCTAGCGGTACAGTCAGGCTCGACTATGCAATGGAGGCAACACGTCCTCACAGTCAAGAGCTCAAACATTCTCCCTATATTATAGATGCTAAGCATTTGGGCACTTTTCAACAAAGAACATTGAGTTTTGAGTCCATTAGAAAAGTCTTGAAAGACCTCTGAACCTTGATTTCCCTAATCAATAGTACTAATCCTGACAGCATGTAAAGTTATTAAGAAAGAATGCTATGAAGTTGTGTTGTTGAACTCGAATCCAACAATGATTATGATAGACCTTGACTTGGCGGATAGGACCTACATTGTACCTATGACACCGAAATTGGTCAAGCGGGTGCTGGAGAAGGAGCGCCCCGATGTGATTTTGCCCACAATGTGTGGGTTATTGCATTGGCTGAAAATGGGGGCACTGATAGGTATGGGGTAGGACAGGTGGTCAGTGATGACGAGGAAGTTGGAGTTGCATAATGCGGTGAAGTGTACATTGGAGATCACACGTTCGTTCCCAGTTCAAGCTGTCTCACTAATGTTGTTCTCCTAGACAATTCAAATCAATAACTATGTAGAAGTGAAGAAGAAATAGGTTCACCCATGGAAGAATTGACAATCCATATCTTCAAGGGATTGTACTGTGGATTTCTCTCAACAATTTTAAACAAAAGATTTATAATCTTCTTTGTCGGTTACATCATAATCATGTTCACCAGCAAAATGTTTCGCAGAAAACTCCTCTGGATTGTTTGAGCATATACCTTCCATCTTGTTAGTAAACTCTTCAAAAGTAGTGTTGCTTGGAATATGCCTAAACCTATTTTTACCTCTTATATGTCATTCCCCCGCTTCATCCATTTTGGGAATCTTTCCATAGCGACAAATGCAGTCCATCTCCACAGCCAAAGTTAGTGTCTAATAAATGATATAGTACAATAGTGATAAATTGGCAATCGAACTTTTCGAGAGGGTGAATCCTTATACATGGGTTACGGTGGGTACTAATACAACTACACTGTAAATTCATACGGTACTACTGCAAATAAGCACATGAGCAAATTAGACCCATGGATAATTGAAATGAGTTTAATATTCCAACAAATAGGCAACAAAAGATTAAATGGATTGTGACATTCATGATCTATTATCAACAAATAAAAAACAAGAAAAATATGACCATATTTACCTCACAATCAATCCTTGAGGTGAAAAAGTTTCACTGATGAAGGCAAAAAACTAGACAACGATAGGTAGCAGCTTTGGCCAGATGTTAGGGATAAAATCTTCTCTCCTTTCTTGTAACCTGAATGATTGTCTTAGACGGAAAAGAACAACATCTTCTATGATGCCCAGAAATCTAAACAAAATTTTAATTCATAAACATTTGTTTGACATTTTTTATTCAGAGACCCTGTTAAATAAAAGAAGTCTACCTATGTTACAAAATAGGAAAATATTACAGAATAAAATACGTTAGAAAAGTCAGAATAGAATAGAAGTCTTAGGTTTCCTATCTCCACAAGGTTAGGTCAAGTTTTTGCTTTATAAGCTTGTATTCAATCTATGAAATACACAATAATATTTTAATACAATTCTTTACATGGTATTAGAGCAAGGCTTCTCTGGTTAACCAAACTCGAGCCGCTAATCCTTCTCACTTGTTAAAAGTAAACAAACACCGCCTCACACAGCCGCACAATCTCACCATCTTTGCTTCTCCACGCAGTCACAGAACTCAAACACCATCACCGAACAATGCAATCATCATCAGTGTTTGGTCTCAATCAAAACACAAACACCATCATCATTAGCATCAATCGAACCCCATCATCGATCTCAAACACCATCATCGAACACCACCACCATCAAGCACCATCTCAAACAACATCAATTGAACAACATCCCCGAACACTGCAATCATCATCAGTGTTTGGTCTCAATTAGAACACAAAGACCATCATCAGCATCAGCATCAGCATCAATCGAACCCCATCATCGATCTCAAACACCATCACCATCAACAGGAGATCATTATCCATCAGATCAATCATCAATCCAAGCATAAATCGAACACCATCATCAATCCACTTATCCAAAGGTATTGTTTACCGACTTTCTGATTTTCTTTCCTATGACCACTTATCCACCTCTCACAAAGCTTACACCATTTCCCTTTCTTTAGTCAAAGAACCCACAACTTTTATGCAGGCTATGCAGGATCCAAAGTGGCGTCAAGCCATGAGAAGTGAAATTGATGCTCTAGAAACCAATAACACTTGGACTTTACAATTTTTTCCTCTTGGCAAGCATCCAGTTGGTTGTAAATGGATCTATAAGATAAAACTTAATCTAGATGGTAGTGTTGAGCACTACAAAGCATGTCTTGTGGCTAAAAGATACAGTCAAGTTGAAGGCATTGATTACAAATAGACATTTGCTCTTGTTGCTAAATTGACTACTGTTCATATTCTCCTTGCTCTTGCAGCCACACAGGGTTAACATTTATGTCAACTTAATGTCAATAATGTTTTTCTTTATGGTGATCTTTTTTAGGATGTGTACACGAGTCTTCCTCTTGGATTCGGCCGAAAGGGAGAGACTCGAGTATGCAAGTTGAACAAGTCCTTATATGGTCTCAAGCAAGCCTCGAGACAATGGTTCCTTAAGTTATATATCCTCTGCTCTCATATCAGCAGGCTACAATTAGTCTAAGGCTGATTACTTATTATTCGTCTGATCCAAGGGTAACAATTTTACTGCAATTCTTGTATATGTTGAATTGTTGATGATGTAATATTGGCAGGTAATGATCTCCAATACATTGAAGAAACAAATAAATTTCTAGTTGCAAAGTTCAAACTCAAAGATTTAGAAAAATTGAAATATTTCCTTGGCATTGAAGTCTCGAGGTCATCCAAATGGATTGTTTTATCTCAACGAAAAATATGCACTTGAAATATTGGAGGACGCAGGATATCTTTGAGCAAAGCCTTCAAGTTATCATATGGATCAAAACTTGGTGTTTACACAGGATGATGGAGATTTACTACCAAATCCCGCAACATACCGCAGACTTGTTGGAAGATTGATTCAGTAGATGTCCTAAGTCAATTTATGGACAAGCTCAAGATACCACATTTAGATGTTGCACACAAAGTCTTGAGGTATATCAAGGTTTCACCAAGACAGTGTATTTTTTTTCTTTTCCACCAGCTCATTACAGTTGAAAGCTTATTGTGATGCAGATTGGGCTAGATGTAGAATTACTAGGAGATCCATTACAGGTTATTGTGTCATGTTTGGCGATTCACGAATTTCTTGGAAAGCTAAGAAACAAACTACAGTGGTAGATCTACAGCTGAAGCAGAATATAGGGCCATGACTTCTACATGATGTGAGTCAACCTGGTTGAGGCACATTCTTAATAATTTGCACATTAATCATCCTCAGGCAGCTCCTTTTGTTTTGTGATAACAAGGTTGCACTACATATTGCATCTAATCCGATTTTTCACGAGCGAACAAAGCATATAGAGATTGATTGTCATTTTATTAGAGAAAAAAAATACAAGAGGGTACTATTCAGACTAAGCATGTTGGAACACTACATCAACGGGCAAATTTGTTCACTAAAGCTTTAAGCACTTATCAATTTGATAATCTTCTTAGCAAGTTGGGTATTACAAACATACACTCTAACTTGAGGGAGTGTTAAAGAAAAAAGCCTACTTATGTTACAAAATAGGAAAGTGTTACAAAATAGGATACGTTAGGAAAGTCAGAATAGAAAAAGAAGTCTTAAGTTTCATATCTCCACAAGGTTAATTCAGGTTTTTGCTTTATAAACTTGTATTCAATCTATGAAATACTCATTAATATTTTAATACAATTTTTTACAGACCCACCTACTATGAGCACACAAACAATATGCAATGACTCGACTCTCATTATAAACATCTTTGCTTCAGTTTACTTTGTCATTCAAGTCTTAATCTCACATGCTATTGTAATCATATTTACTCTTATTATTACTGTGAAGTTGGTGACAATCATATTAACTTTGTCATGAATCTTAATCTCACATGCCGATAAAGACACTAACTCAAGGTCATAGTGTTTATGCAGATCGACAAGGAACTGATTCATGAACGTATCATTTAAGATCTTAATCTATAGTCTGTGGAGAAAGACCTATGTATATGCTAGTTTCTTCAAGTCTATAATTGAAATCTCGATATTTTAATGGTTCAATTGGTTCGTCTGATCTCTGGGATAATGTACTAGGGTACTTTATATCAATCACTCAATGGAACCATGGACAAGGCCTAGAAATGGTTATGATTTAGCTCTTTTTCCGAATGGTAGAAATGAAGACGCATTTATTTTGGAAATCTGAGTTTGGTGCTGGAGTTTCTATGGTCCAACGAGGTCAGGGGAGGGAGATCAAGGTGAGGTATGAACTTTTCATCTTCAGCCTTAGATGCAACCTCTGTGTAATTAATTAGTTCTAGATTGGTGTACATCAATTTATTTTGAACTACCACGGGCATGGTCAAGTCGAGCACACGTACATCTTTGCTTAGTGTGTGGCTGAATCATCCTAGGATGTGATTCACTAAGCCACGGCAGATATTTCCTGTGATGGTTAGAAGATCTTATCTAATATCGTTACAGGGGCCATGGAGAGGCGCCAAGGTCCACAACTAGTGCCTATCTATATAGATTCTTCTTTTGAAGGGTAGAACTTTTAGATAATTTTTTTTTCAAAATTTTTGAGTTGGTTAAATAGGTGTTAATTTTCTTTTTCTTTTCAAAAATATACTTAGAATTGTCTGAGGAGCCTTGGTTGCCACCTTTACTAAGATGTGGCATATTGTAGTGCTTTAAAGCTAAAGTGAGGCGCTTTGAAAAAAAAAAAAATGGAGCACTGAAGAGCATCAATGTTGTGTAGATCGAGCCGTATATCATAGTAGCATATACAAAGTATATGACTTAATGATAGATGTCACAACTCACAAGTGCCTTTACAATTTGTCAAAAATGTGAATGGAAGAGAAGAGAGATCAAGCAAGTAGCAACTGTAGCCACTTCTTACATTAATACAAAGCAAAAGAAGAAAAAAAGCACCAAATGGATTCTTGTTTCCAGAGATAACCTATAAAGTGTTCTTCTCTCTCCTTCTCCCTCACAGTACTCAACTTTTGAACCACGCAATCACGAGACATCCCTGAATCATCCTCTCTACTTTAACTTCTTCATCATATCTCTACTCCCTGATGAATCACTTGTGTAGTAGTTAAACCATTACAACTATAATCTTGGAAAGAAAAGTATATAAAATAATCCCACAAGCTCTTTAACAATCTCTTGTATGTTTTGTGTTCAATCTCTTTGTATGTCCATTGAATTCTTATTTGGTCTCAATTTAGTTTGGAAAACCAATGTAAACCCATTTGGTTTTTGTAGAGAAAACAGACCCCATCTGTTCACAATGTTGTGAAAACATTGTTTTCATCAGTTTCTCAATGGTTTAGTTGTAAGAGTTTTCATGGATTGGTCCATGGTTTGATCACTATTTTTTGAGAATCATTGAAACCCAATAAATATCCTTTTGTTCATCCTCTACAAAACCCATGTTTTTGAATCAGCTATTACTCTTCCTAGAAACAATTCAGAGCCTCAGAAGGAAAACTATGCTTTAGTTGATAAGGAAAGTCTCCAGAGTCTCAAAGTCTCAATGGCTCCTTCTCTCTTCCGAGCTTTTCGGTTTCGAAAGGAGAAGAGCAAGTCTCTTCAACCAACTACTCTTCCTTCATCATCAAAGTCACAGGGGTCTGACATGAATAATTTGGAGAAGAAGAGGTTTGATAGTTTGGACTCATGGTCGATGTTGTTGGATTCAGAGAATGTGGAGACTTGGGAAGTGTCTCAAGATGATGAGCATGAGGAATGGACGGCTGATCTTTCACAGTTGTTCATCGGGAATAAGTTTGCTTCTGGGGCTCATAGTAGGATTTATAGAGGAATTTACAAGCAGAGAGCTGTTGCAGTAAAGATGGTTAGAATTCAAACTCAAGATGATGATACTAGAGAGTTGCTTGAGAGGCAATTTAAGTCTGAAGTCGCTCTGCTCTCTCGTCTCCTCCATCCCAATATAGTTCAGGTAAGAAATTTGTTCAAATTATTAATAACTACTTAGCAAATTCGACTATATTTGCATTTCTTAAATGAGTTCTTTATCAGTTAGAAAATATAATACCAGTGTGAAAATTGTAATTTGCATCAAAAGCTTAAGCTGTTAGATATTGCAGATACACCATAACCATACTTTGAAACTTCAATAAACAATCCTTCCGATTTATTTTATAAAGCTAAATAGTCTTTGAATGAAGTTTAAGTCATCATGTTGCTCATGTGTAGCTTCCACAATTTTGTTGTGGAGAAATAAGTGCAAAGCTTCCGAAAACCAGATCTTTATGTGAGATGAACAGATAGATGAGGTGAAACAGGATTATCTCAATACGTTTCCACTAGGGGGTCAGCCTCAAGCAATGAGAAAAATCGGAGGTAACATTAGGCTCATACGGCTGGAGTTTGATTTTCTCATTGTCAAATAAGTGTTGTTCCATGTCAATGTGTAGAATCAAAGTTGCCAATTATTTGAAAGAAGTCCTGAGCTTCCATGACCATAGTGTAGTTCATAGATCCATTCAACCTTAACATATTATGGAACACTCCTTCACCGAAGACATTTTAAAAGAAAACTGGATGTTTGAAATTCAACCTCATACATCCAAGTAAAGCAACAGGGTTACAATATCTGTTTAATGTGATTGCATTTGCATTGGCAAAATCTTTTTGTGCATTTTACCTATATGAATGATTTAGCATTATTTTTTTTTTAGTTCTTTGATGATAGATGACACCCTTTTTTACAGTTCATTGCTGCCTGTAAAAAGCCTCCTGTATATTGTATCATCACAGAATACATGTCACAAGGAACTCTTAGGATGTACCTAAACAAGAAACTTCCCTACTCACTCTCGACTGAAACAGTTCTAAGGTTGGCTCTTGACATTTCTCGAGGAATGCAGTATCTTCATTCCCAAGGGGTGATTCACAGGGATCTCAAATCGAATAATTTGCTCCTCAATGATGATATGCGTGTAAAGGTGGCTGACTTTGGCACCTCATGTCTTGAAACACAATGCAGGGAAACTAAAGGTAATATGGGAACTTATCGTTGGATGGCCCCAGAAATGATCAAGGAGAAACCGTATACAAGGAAGGTTGATGTGTATAGTTTTGCTATTGTCCTATGGGAGCTTACAACAGCTTTACTTCCATTCCAAGGGATGACTCCCGTGCAGGCTGCATTTGCTGTTTCAGAAAAGGTAACCTGATAATCTCATCCTACTTAATTGATTGTAGTTTCCCACTGCTATCTTCACAGTTTCTGAATATATACAATTCAATTAATTACATCATCTTGGACGTAACTTTTTTCCTAATGTATAAGTCACGTCAGTAGATCTGTTTGTATAATTGAGTATTTAGAGGGACTCTTAAGGTATCCTATAGAACCAATTAGGTTCCAAGACTTTGAACCGAAGAGATGGGGATGTGACCTATCAAGCATTAAGTTTTGGCATTCCAAGAGTGTGTCATGGACGGATAATTCATATATCTTGGATAATTCATTGACGGATAAATCATATATCTTAGGGTGGTTTAGTAGTTCATGTGTTTCTGTGATCTGTTTCCTACATTATGTGGAAATTTTTCGCTTTTTGTTTCACTTGAGAATGCTACTTGTCCACTTCAATTACATGTCGGTCTTTGTTATCCCAAAGTTACTTTGATCCCCTTTCCATAGATAAACTTCCACAGAAGATGAACTAAGTATGCCAGTAGTGACATTAAGGCCATTCCCTTCCCAAATGAGTTATGACCCTTTTCATTGTGCATGAAAACGGTTTGAGAATAGATTTTATTACTGCACTTAGTCTTATAGAAGTTCAGATGCAACCCAAGCGAGTATTAACGCAAGTTGTCAGTCCTAAAGGAGTTCGTGCAAGAACTGGCAATAGGATCAGTACCCTGCCTCTTTAAGAGATTGCCTCGGATGGTGTCATATTTGTTGTTAATAGAAATATTAGTTACGTTAGCTTACGATTTTACTGAACATATGTTTGAAAAGGAAGCTAATAAGATCACATTAATAAATGTGGTTTCAAGTATTTATAACTATGCATTGCATGTTATGGATTGAGATTCAGGAAATAACCTATATGTTATTACATTGTGGCCTTGATTTCTATGTTTCAGTTAAAAATTGTGGTTTTTGTTTTTGTTTCTCTCGTTCATTTACTAATCATCCATGACTGTATGTAACTGAAAGTTTACTTTTAGCTGATTACAAAGCACTAGCACTATCCATGGAGTAAGGCTATTGATATTTTTTATCTCGTTGGATTCTTTGTTGTTTCTTCAGAACGAACGACCCCCATTGCCAGATAATTGTCAGCCCGGGCTAGCCAGTCTCATTAAGCATTGTTGGTCAGCAAATCCCTCAAAGCGACCTGATTTCAGTGAAATCGTATCAGTCTTGGAGAAGTACGATGAATGTGTCAAGGATGGTCAGCCCCTGCCTTCTCACACGCATCTAGCTAGTCGGAATGCAATTCTCGAACGCTTCAAGGGTTGCATATCATTGAACTCATCCATACCTGTCCATGCATGATTCCACACAAAAGTTACCTGCTCTTATATTCTTGAAGCTCATACTGTTGATAGATCATGCTATTATAATTGTACATTTTTTTTTCCATTTTTAGGCTTCTAATCTAGTTGTACGAAAGTTATATTTCTGTTTTCATTTGTGTAGATACGAAAATTTTCAATAAACATTCTTACTGTGCATTGTTTTTTTTCACATGAAGGGATCACAATTCGATAAGATATTGCTTATTATATCTACATTTCTTATCAAGTTGTGTCTTCAAAACCATAACTCTCTGAGCTTTTCACCTTTCATTGTAAGTCCCCTGTGTTTTGTGCTAGAGTAATATTTATCATCCTCAGTTCATTAACGGAATGTTTAATTCTGAAGGGAAACTAGAGAACCCGGAAACAAGAAAGGCTTGAAGCTTGTCTTGAGGTTTTATTTCCTGTTTAGTATATATGCTCAAATCCTTGTCAGTGTAAAACATTAATAGAATTGCTATATGTCGATACTGAAGCTGAAAAAAGGATTGTGCCTGGTCTGATCCATATCAATTTTATTGGGCTAATTGGGTAGAGCGATGCTAGAGGTACCAACCTGGTCAGTCTCGACCTAAGGCCTTGCGTATGGCCAGTCTTCAGGCTATTTTCTTCTTAAATTCAATTTTCTTAGAGGGTTGAGGCCCGGTTTTAGGTTTTGCTCTGGTCCATTTCTCGAAGGGTTAGGCTAGGCTAGGGTAGGGTTTGGGGTCCGGGCATAGGATCATTTGGTGATACGGTATTCGTTATGTGCTTGAACAACTTTCACTATGGTGTTATGCATTGATCTAACTCTACTCTGCAAACTGTCGATTCTAAATAATTATTGATCAATGGTTTATTCAACATTTGGACTCCAAACATGAGGGTTTTCATTCAATTATGAACCCCATTAGCTGACAATCATATTCTTCCATTAAGGTTCCTAATTAAGTACAACTTGGGCAAATCTTAATGAAGTTCAGTAATTATATTGATAGACACTTCTCTGGATAGGATTGAAGTTTTCAAACTACTTATTGTTTTCAACATTTTGAATAATTTTGTTTGTTGATCAAAAGCATTTCAATCATCAAACATCATTGATAACAACATCTTTTGTAAAGAGAAACAACTCATTATATTAGTCAAGTTCAACAAATGCTATCATCATTAGTGAGGTGTTCGTTAGACTCAAGAATGGGTTACCGTATCGTATAATTTTGATTAAACTTGTGTTGCCAAAAGAAGAAAAAAAATAGATCGACTGGGTGTGTATCTAGTCGCTTTCTATCTTAAACTCCGAGTGAACCCTTTTGACAAGTTTTATGTTAAATATAGTATTTATCTAAGCGAATAGTGATAAACAAGTTACTAGTATTCAAACCTCCAACTACCACGAAGAACTTCAATCCGCTGAAATAATGTATAATTTGAGTGATTAGAAGATAAGATCATCCACATAACTGGTGACTCCAATTGAAATTTTAAATGGAAAAAATTGTAGAAAAATGGCTTAATCTATGCGAAACTAGTGATCCGTTGTAACTATATGCATAATATATAAATAGACGACCTTCATGTTGATGAAAATGATGGAAAAAAAAGGACTATATATGTAGAGTGTAGACTAGCAAGGGTTAGTGAAAATGACTAGCCAGATTATTTCTTCGTTTGGGTAGCTAACTAGGAATGTGCAACATGTTCACAACAAGACTTTATCTACCTTTACACTTGTTTGAATTTGAAAGAAACCCCTTTCTTCAAGTATTTGAAAATTTGTGAGGAACCATTTGACATGTTCCTACCATTTGACATGTTCTTTACTTAATTTAGTTTTGGTTTAAACTTAATTATAGAAGCATTTTAGATCATGACATTTTGTCTTTCATGAACAAGGTGTTCAAATTTAGACTTATGAAATCGATATAGTTTGAATCCTTTTTGTACATGTTGTTTTTGCCTTAACGGGTAAGTTAATCAAGTTTGTGAATATCAGTTAGAAATTGTCAACGGGGATTCCAAACCCCAATATTTGGCTTAATCGTTTAAGACGGTGTTTTAGGGGGTATTTGTTGGTGCGCCGCTTGGCGCGCACCTAACTCAACTATATATAGTAACAATATTGTCCTCAGCTTAAATACATGTTCTAGTCTACCATTTGGGCCACGGGTATGGGGTTTTTATCTTAAAAGATCTCGTTGCGATTAGAAAGTGAACCACTTGCTTATAAACCTCCTTAGTGATGACTCATCATTACTTGATTTGAGACTATTCAAGCCAACTCCAATAAATGGGGTGTGGGTTTTTATCTTAAAAGATTTCGTTGTTATTAGAAAGTGAACCATTTGCTTATAAACCTCCTTAGTGATGACTCATCATTACTTGATTTGAGACTATTCAAGCCAACTCCAACAAGTAGGGTGTGGGGTTTTTATCTTAAAAGACTTCCTTGCTATTAGAGAGTGAACCACTTCCTTATAAACCTCCTTAGTGACGACTCATCTTTACGTGAAATTATTCAAACCAACTCCATCCCAACATTATTCAACTACCATATACCTAACTAAAATTGTAAATATAAGGTCTCAACTAAAGTTGCCTTCATTTTCTGTCATTTCTGCTATGAACTTCACATAGCAGTTGTACCCAAAAAAAAGAAGCAATTGTTCAATATATAATTTTTCACTAATGATCTGGTCTAGAATGGGAAATTCTAAATGTCGAGGGAATCAGTGAGGGAGGGGGTGAAGCCGTTTATCCCCCACGAGATGCGTGCAAACCCGTGTCTCGATGCACTTTCACGCAACTCGAGGGAGGATGAACGACTTCACCCCCTCCCTCGCTAGTTTCTTTGCCCGTTCCCTCGTTGTTTAGACAAACCCGGTCTAGACTAGTGTGATCTTAAATAGATTCTTATAAATGGATCAGATATTTTCATTGACCGAATACATTAACATGTGATGTTTATCCAAGATAGCAATTTTTTTTATTATCGGAAGAGAGGGAATGATGAGGAGAAGGGAAGAGAAAAAAAAACCAAAATATGAAGATATGTAAGAGAAAAAATTTTGAGTTTTTATTGATAGTGTGAAAGAGAAGTGGTGATGTGAGAAATAAGAACCTGTCTAACTGTTGAGGAAACCAACGAAGAAAACAGTGAGGGAGGTGTGACCATTCATTCCTTTGAAATTCGCACATCTACGCATTTCAAGAATGTAAGTGCGCATTGTAACAATCCGATTCGCACAATAAAATATTGTTCGCTTTGGGCTCAACCGGCCCGCACGGCTTTAAAAGGCCTCTTACTATGGGGATTCAACCTCGCACATATATCGCACATAACCATCCCGCACCCAGGCGATGTGGGACTATGATCCCCCTTGGTAGCTAGCCCAATCCTTTTTGGGATTCACGGGCCTATTGGGCTCCAACCCTCCCTCTCAGATCCGCCCATACAAGGATCTCACACGCATCTCGAGGGAGTGAGCGGTCACACCCCCTCCCTTCCTAATTTCCTCACCATTTAGAATTTATGGACAAATAAATTAAGTGGTGTGAAAGAGAAAAAAATTAATTTATTAATATAAAAAAATTACTTTAAGTGACGTGAAATAGGAATTGCCTTTAGAGAATATAAAACTATAGTTTCCACGCTGCCAAACTATGTTAATTAATTGATAGAATAATTGTATTGAGCGAGGAATGCAATGCAAGGTCTTATAGAGACTTGAGCTTTCTTGTTTTTAGTGAATTTTGCCCGTGGAGATAAGAGACGGAGATGATAGTTTGAGTTTGATCAAGACACCAAAACCATGAAATTAGGGGTGGGTACGGAATGAGATGGGATGAAATATACTTATTTTTATTTTATCTCGTTCATATGGAATTGAGATGGGATGGGATGGAAAAAACTTCATTCCGACCTTGTCTCATCTCAAACAGGTTCGGAATCGGATGAGACGGGATGAGATCAGCGTGCTGATCTGAACATATCAAATAGAAGTCTGAAACTGCTAGACTGCATTTGACAATATATTTTGAAGGAAGCCTAAATTGCTTGGACTGCTGGAAGCTGGAATGCTTGGACTGCTGGAAGCTTGAATATTTTATGCAAATGTTCATAAAATAAATAAATAAAATATTAATAATTAATATTAAAAAATTAGTTCGGGACGGGACGGGATTGGCGTGATTGAAAATCTTCATCCCATCTCATTCTAGATCGAGACGGGACGAGATCAATATAAATTTCATTAAGATAAAAAAAAATCGGGACGAGATCGAAATTGCGGGATGAGATGCCCACCCCTACATGAAACAATGCCCTATTATCACTATTTATGTCACTTCAAAACTCTTCAACCGAGACGATACCCCAATTTTAGGTGGCCAAACTATATAATCATTTATTTATTTATGTTTTGGGTTTTTTACATTTCTATTTATTATATAGATAATGTTTGTGAATGTGTTTTATAGAAAATGAATAAAAATGTTAAAAAACCAAAACTTAATAAAAGAAAAATTGACTTTAAATCCATACTGCCAAACAAACTCTAGAGGATATAAAGACAAGGGGGACATAGGTCTTTATAAAATTTATAAACATTTTTCACTTTAACTATCAAAGATACCATTTTGATGAACTCAATGAACTTTTGTTTATCAATGTGTCCCGCTTTCAGCTTGTGCATTGACTATATTATCTTAGAGGAATTCTAGGTGTCGAGGAAACCAGTGAGGAAATGAGCGACGGGAGAGAGGTGGCGGGGTGGGAACCGTTCACCTCCTTCGAGATGCGCGCATAAAAAAAATGACATGCATCCCGAGGGAGGTAAATGGTTCCCACCCCGCCACCTCGCTCATTTCCTCGCTGGTTTCCTCGACACCTAGGATTTCTCATTATCTTATCTTTCTCTGGTTTTATATTTACTTTCATTATTGCATAGAGTTATTATTTAAAATGTAATGTCTATTGTTGGAAAGGATTTAGAAAGGGGACGGGATCAAGATGTAATTATTCAATTCCATTAAGACCCAAAAAAATTGAAATAAAATATAACGGAATCAGGACGGAATCAGAATCGCGGGATGAGATGCCCACCCATACATTTGACCATAGTTAAATATTCAAGGAATTATTTGAAGTTTTCAAAGGCAACACTTGGCATGCCTAGAAAAATACAAAATACAAGCCTCAAACCTCGAGACAAAATAATGTAATAAGTTTTAATAATGTAGACGTATCATTCACCAGTCAACTGAGGAATTCAAATTGTACTAAAGTTGAATGAATGTGAATTCTCAGTGGAAAATGATCATTTTTGAAAAAAATTCTAGTTTGTTTTGTTTGGATACTTTTTTTTTTTGTGTTTTTTGAGGTTTTTTTGAGACATTTATCCCTTGTGTGTATAATGTTTCAAAGACCAACAATTCTAAGTAGCCAAGGAATACAACTATTTTTTTGTTAGGTTTTAACAATTTTACACTTCTACCCTTCCTATAAATGACATTTTGGTCACTCGATTTTAAGAAATATTTTGATGTGTGAAGAAAAAAATGTAAAAATTTTGAAAATACAAAAAATATATAAATAATTTTCGAGAGTATATAAAGTAGGTAAAAAAATAAGATGCTAGTGAGTAAATCTATTAAATGAAGACTAAATATTAAAAAAAATGAAAAAAAACGTAAAATTTATATATAATTAGAAAATTATGGTGTAGTTTCAAAAATTAGTATACAAGTAGAAGAAATGATAATTAAAAATTGAGGGGATGATTTCAAAAATTAATAAATAATTATAAGAAATGATAATTAGAAAAGCCTAAATTTTTTTTCCAAAAAACCCTCGAAAATTTTACATGAAATCCTCGGTTCATATAAGTTTCCTTCATTTTTTGATATGAACTTCACATAGCAATTGTACCCAAAAAAAAAAAAAAAAAAAAAGAAGAAGCAATTGTTCAATATATAATTTTCACTAATGATCTGGTCTAGAATAGTTTGATCTTAAACAGCTTCTTATAAATGGATCAGATATTTTCATTTGACCGAATACATTAACATGTGATGTGTATCCAAGATGGCAATTTTTTTTTTAATTATAGGAACAAATTAACAATGACTTTCATGTAGATCTAAGTGATGCTACCTATTGAGGAAACCAACGAGGTGACGCGATGCGTGCAATTAGAATTTTCGAGTAGATCTAGACAAAAATGTAAAAAATCAAGTATGTTTATTCTATTTACTGTACCTTTAAACCAAGTCCTTACATGTAGCATAGTACATTGCAATGTAAAACATAAATTACACTTTAGAGAAGGCAACAACTACTTTGCACCACCTAAAGTATCGTTTTGAAATGAGTAAGTTAGTGAAAATGAGATATTGTCCCTAATTTTCGGCCAACTTAGGTACTCGATCAAGATTGATTCTCAAGCTGATCAAACACATAAAATTTAGTACTATGAATTATCTAATAAACACAATATGAATTACTTGAAAATGTTTTAAAATGAGAAAAATATAGTCATTTTACTAAAGTCACAAAAATCTGCCAAAAAAAAAATCCGTTCGCATTATTATTGGGCAATGTGAGGATTGGGCCAAACTTTGCTCTGACCCATGCGAAGTTTATCCAAATCCTCGCATTGGTCTGGGCGAAGTTTCTCCCAATCCTTGCACTGCCCAATGCGAATGCGAACGGAATTTTTTTTTTTTACAGATTTGAATGACTTTAGTAAAATGGTCATATTTTTCTCATTTCAAAATATTTTCAAGTGATTCAAATTGTGTTTATTAGATAACTCAGAGTACTACAATTTATATATTTTGATGAGCTTGAGAATCAGTCTCGATCGAGCATATAAGTTGAACCAAAGTAAAGAATAATAACCTATTTTCAGAGACAAATAAGGTGAGAGAGGTGGCGGGTGGTGCTTGAAAGAGAAAAACGAGAGAAAAGTGGCGGTGGCGGAAGGGAGAAAAGTGGCAATGGTGAGGAGGTGGTGATGATGGCGGTGGCTGATGGAGAATAGAGGATAGGATGAGGAGAAGGGAAGATAAAATAAAATAACAAAACAAAATATGAAGATAGGTGAGGAAAGAGAAACTTTTAAATTTTTATTAGTAGTGTGAGAGAGAAGTGGTGATGTGAGAAATAAGAACCTGTCTAACTGTCGAATTAGTTAAGTGGTGATGGAGAAATAAATTATGTGGTGTGAAAAAGAAAAGAATTAATTTATTAATATAATAAAATTACTTTAAGTGATGTGATGTAGTAGTTGCCTTTAGAGAATATAAAATTATAGTTTCCACGCTGCCAAACTATGTTAATTAATTAATAGAATAATTGTATTGAGTGAGGAAAGTGTTATAGAGACTTGAGCTTTCTTGTTTTTAGTGAATTTTGCCATTGGAGATAAGAGATGGAGATGATAGTTTGAGTTTGATCAAGACACCAAAACCATGAAACAATGCCCTATTATCACTATTTATGCCTCTTCAAAACTCTTCAACTGAGACGATACCCCAATTTTAGGTGGCCAAACTATATAGTCATTTATTTATTTATTTATGTTTTGGGTTTTTTACATTCCTATTTATTATATAAATAATGTTTGTGAATATATTTTATAGAGAATGAATAAAAATGTTAAAAAACCAAAACTTGATAATAAAAAAAAAAATTGGCTTTAAATCCTTACTGCCTAACAAACTCTAGAGGATATAAAGACAAGGGGGACATAGGTCTTTATAAAATTTATACACATTTTTCACTTTAACTATCAAAGATACCATTTTGATGAACTCAATGAACTTTTGTTTATCAATGTGTCCCGCTTCCAGCTTGTGCATTGACTATATTATCTTATCTTTCTCTGGTTTATATTTACTTTCATTATTGCATAGAGTTATTATTTAAAATGTAACGTATATTGTTGGAAAGGATTTGGAAAGGGGATGAGATTATGATAAAATTATTCAATCCCATTAAGACTCAAAAAAATTGGAACGAAATCAAAACGGAGTCAGAATCGTGGGATGGGATGCCCACCCATACATTTGACCACAGTTAAATATTCAAGAAATTATTAAAGGTTTTATTTGAAGTTTTCAAAGGCAAGGCTTGGCATGCCTAGAAAAATACAAAATACAAGCCTCAAACCTCGAGACAAAATAATTTAATAAGTTTTAAGAGCAGTTCTACATGGTGAGGAAACGAGCGAGGGGAGGGAGGTGGTGGGGTGGGGACCGTTCACCTCCCTCGAGATATGTGCATAAAAATTGATGGCACACATCCCGAGGAGGTGAACGGTCCCCACTCCGCCACGTCCCTCCCCTCGCTCGTTTCCTCGCCCAATTCCTCGACATTTATAATTTCTGAAGTTTTAATAATGTAGAAGTATCATTTGCCAGTCAACTGAGGAATTCAAATTGTGCAAAAGTTGAATGAACGTGACTTCTAAGTGGAAAATAATCATTTTCGAAAAAAATTCTAGTTTGCTTTGTTTGGGTACTTCTTTTGTGTTTTTTTGAGACATTTACCCCTTCTGTGTATAATGTTTTAAAGACTAACAATTCTAGGTAGCCAAGGAATACAATTTTTTTTTTTAGGTTTTGACAATTTTACACTTCTAACTCTCCTATAAATGACATTTTGGTCACTCGATTTTAAGAAATATTTTTAAAAATATTTTGATGTGTGAAGAAAAAAATGTAAAAATTTTGAAAATACAAAAAAATATATAAATAAATTTCGAGAGTATATAAAATAGGTAAAAGAAAATAAGATGCTATTGAGTAAATCTATTAAATGAAGACTAAATATTTAAAAAATGAAAAAAATATAAAATTTATATATAATTAGAAAATTATGGTGTAGTTTCAAAAATTAGTATACAAGTAGAAGAAATGATAATTAAAATTTGAGGGGATGATTTCAAAAATTAATAAATAATTATAAGAAATGATAATTAGAAAAGCTTAAATTTTTTTTTTCCAAAAAACCCTCGAAATTTTTACATGAAATCCTCGGTTCATATAAGTTTCCTTCATTTTCTGATATGAACTTCACATAGCAATTGTACTCAAAAAAAGAAGAAGCAATTGTTCAATCTATAATTTTCAGTAATGATCTGGTCTAGAATAGTTTGATCTTAAACAACTTCTTATAAATGGATCAGATATTTTCATTTGACCGAATACATTAACATGTGATGCTTATCCAAGATAGCAATTTTTTTTTTAATTATAGGAACAAATTAACAATGACTTTCATGTAGATCTAAGTGATGCTACATGTTGAGGAAACCAGCGAGGGACCCTGCACCCCCTTCGCGATGCGTGCAATTAGAATTTTCCAGTAGATCTAGACAAAAATGTAAGAAATCAAGTATGTTTATTCTATTTACTTTAACTTTAAACCAAGTCCTTACATGTAGCATAGTACATTGCAATGTAAAACATAAATTACACTTTAGAGAAGGCAACAACTACTTTGCACCACCTAAAGTATCGTTTTGAAATGAGTAAGTTATGATCATTTTACTAAAGTCGTGCAAATTTATCTCGTAGTGAAAACGAGATATTGTCCCTGATTTTCGGCCAACTTATGTACTCGATCAAGATTGATTCTCAAGCTGATCAAACACAAAAAATTTAGTACTATGAATTATCTAATAAACACAATATGAATTACTTGAAAATGTTTTAAAATGAGAAAATTATAGCCATTTTACTAAAGTCACAAAAATCTGCCAAAAAAAAATCCGTTCGCATTATTATTGGGCAATGTGAGGATTGGGCCAAACTTCGCTCTAACCCATGCGAAGTTTCTCCAAATCCTCGCATTGGTCTGGGTGAAGTTTCTCCCAATCCTTGCACTGCCCAATGCGAATGCGAACGAATTTTTTTTTTTTACAGATTTGAATGACTTTAGTAAAATGGTCATACCTTTCTCATTTCAAAATATTTTCAAGTGATTCAAATTGTGTTTATTAGATAACTCAGAGTACTACAATTTTTGTGTTTCGATGAGCTTGAGAATGGGTCTACATCGAGTACATAAGTTGGCCGAAAGTCAGGAAAACTATCACATTTTTATTGCGAGACATATTTGTGTGATTTTAGTAAAATGAGCATAACTTGCTCATGTCAAAAGATTTTCAAGTGATTCAAATTGCGTTTATTAGATAACTCATAGTATTAAAATTTTTGTGTTTTGATGAGGTTGAGAATTGGTCTTGATCGAGCATATAAGTTAGCCGAAAATCAGAGACACTATCCCATTTTTATTTCGAGACAAATTTGCTCAACTTTAATAAAATGACCATAACTTGTTCATTTCAAAACATTTTCAAGTGATTCAAGTTGTGTTTATTAGATAACTCAGAGTACTACAATTTTTATATTTTGATAAGCTTGAGAATCGGTTTCAATCTAACATATAAGTTGAACCAAAGTAAAAGAATAATATTCTATTTTCAGAGACAAATAGGGTGAGAGATGTGGCGGGGTGGTGGTTGAAAAAGAAAAACAGAAGATAAGTGGCGGTGGGGGGAGAGAAAGAAGTGATGGTGGCTGATAGAGAAGAGAGAGAAGGATGAAGAGAAATGAAGAAATGAAGAAAAGAATAAGGGAATAACTGAAAATGAAGATAGACATAAAATTTTGAGCTTTTATTGATGATGTGAGAGAAAAATGATAATGTGAGAAATAAAGTAAATGATGAGTATGAGAAAAAATTGATACATTGATGTAAAAAAGTACTTTTTAGTAATGTGAAGTAATGTTCACCTTTAGAGAATATAAAACTATAGTTTCCATGCTGCCAAATTATGTTAATTAATTGATAGAATAACTGTATTGAGTGAGGAATGCAATGCAAGGTGTTCTAAGAGACTTGAGCTTTATTATTTCACTATTGTTTTTAGTGAATTTTGCCAGTGGGGATAAGAGATGGAGATGATAGTTTGAGTGTGATCAAGACACTAAAACCATGAAACAATGCCCTATTATCACTATTTATGCGTCTTCAAAGCAGGATACCCCAATTTCAGGTGGCCAAACTTTACAATCATTTTTTTTTTTGTGTTATGTTTTGGGTTTTTTATATTTCTATCAATCATATAGAAAATGTTTGTGATTGTGTTTAAAAAAGAATGAATAAAAATATAAAATAATTAAAATTTAATTAAAAAAAATGGCTTTAAAACTTAACTGCCTATACAAACTCTAGAGGATATAAAGACAAGGGGACATAGGTCTTTATAAAATTTATAAACATTTTTCACTTTAATTATCAAAGATACCATTTTGATGAACTCAATGAACTTTTGTTTATCAATGTGTCCCCCTTCTGGCTTGTGCATTGACTATATTATTCTATCTTTCTCTAGTTTATATCTACTTTCATTATTGCATAGAGTCATTACTTAAAATGTAATGTCTATTGTTGGAAAGGATTTGGAAAGGTGTAATGTAGTCTTGGTTAAATTCACGATACATACACATTTTTTTTCTTATATATTTATTAATTAATTTTGGAGACGTAACATGTTTTTGAAAGAATGATGAAATCTCCAAAGTATTTATGTGTATTTCGAGGTTGTAAAATATTTTTTCTAGCGATGCCACATCATCTTGGTTATAAAACCCGATTGCAAACCCTAGTTCCCTACCCTCACTTACTTTTTTATGTATAATATATCTGAGACTTTAGCATTTGACCACATTTAAGCATCCGAGGAATTATTAAAAAAAGTTTTATTTGAAGTTTTCAAAGGCAAGCCTCAAACCTCCACAAAATAATGTAATAAGTTTAAATAATGTAGAGGAATCATTCACCAGTCAACTGAGGAATTCAAATTGTACAAAAGTTGAATGAATGTGAATTCTAAGGGCGTGTTTGGTTAGCCCATTGACCGTCGTAATGTAATGGGTCAAAGGCATTTTTGCGTTTGGTATCACATAAAACCATCGTAATGGTCATTCCCAGTACAGATTTGGTTGTAATGGCCATTCCTACCTCCCCCCTATGAATGGCCATTACCATTCCCATTGTAATGGTCAAAGTTACATAATGACCATTTTTACCCTCCTCACTTTTCCCCATTTTAACTAAGTGAGGGTATTTTTGGAAATAAGTTTTACATTACCACCTTACCATTTTAAAAATATACCAAACATACATATTCCCATTACCATTCCCATTTTCATTTTCATTTTCATTTCCATTACCATTACCATTACCATTCCCATTCCCATTCCCATTCCCATTCCCATTCCATGGAGTAACCAAACGAGCCCTAAGTGGAAAATAATCATTTTTGAAAGAGTGCTTCTACAGTGCACTGGTATTTTGCACTGGTTTTTTGCCTGGTGCAATCAGGCATCGTTGGATTGCATCGAGATAAGTAATATTACGTATCTCGATGCAGTCCAACGGTGCCTAATTGCACCAGGCAAAAAACCAGTGCAAAATATCAGTGCAGTTAGGAAAAACCGTTTTTGAAAACAATTTCTAGTTTGCTTTGTGGTACTTCTTTTGTGTTTTTTTAGAATTTTTGACACTTTTACCCTTTCCGTGTATAATGTTTTGTGGTTTGTGTTTTAAATATTAACAATTCTAGGTAATCAGGAAACACAACTATTTTTTTGTCAGGTTTTGACATTTTTACACTTCTACTCTTTCTATAAACGATGTTCATGATTGTTTTTTCTTAAAAGAATAGGTAAAAACAAAATGTAGTACATTGCCACATATATTACACACCATTCAGATTCGTTCTCGTAGCAGAGTGGTGCATTTGTTGATGACCTCAAAATAGTCAATATCATTTATCGTTGCCTGTTAGTTGAACCATATTTTTTCTTATATTTTTAGTTGATCAGTGTCTTAGAAAAAAAAATGTCTTGGACTTCTTGACAGTTGACACAGAGAATTCAAGAGTAAGTCCATGGAAATAAAAATGCTTAGATAACAACGATGCATGGAAATAAAAATTTGAGTGGGATGAAAAAGAACGAACTTTTTTACTTTGCTTTAATCGATGCCACCTTTCAAGCTTTGACGATCTCGCTAGTGGCATCAAATAATTCACGTTTGTCTATTTTTAATTCGCCAATAATAATCTAAGGGTGTGTTTAGTTGCATGAAATCTTATGTTATGAGAATTTACGAGAAAATTACTATATTTTAGGCTAAATTAATATCCATATTACTATTTGATTTTGTGATTAATGTTATAGAACTCAAAAATGCTAGAAAATCAGATTTTTGCAACCATGTTTTGCAACTAGGATGACGTGTTATGATCTGAAAGAATGATGAAATTCCCAAAAATTTTATGTGTATCTCAAAGTTATAAAAAAACTCCTCTAACGATGCCATATCATCATGGTTGCAAAATCCCGTTTAAGTATGATGTAATCTGCGATAATGCCAATTACACGAGTATTCCATTCTGTTTGTCCAAATTAATTAAATTATGTTTCTTCAAAATGATGCTTTACTAAATTGGGCATCAATGTCATCAAATACTCACTTGGACACACATGAGATATTTCCTTCGTATTTTTAATTAAGCTGACATTTGGTGGAGATTAAATTTCTTAGCACATAGGTTGCATTGATCAGATTTATTAACATTGTTTTACTGTTCAATAGTATTAAATTTTTACAAAATTAATTCATCATAACTGTTGTAATAGACAATTATGCAAGTATTTTTATAAATTTAAATAAAACCATAAATTTGAGTATTCAACATAGCCGTTTAAGTATGACGTACTCTGCGATAGTGCCAACGGCACAGGTACTCCACTAATATATTTACAAAACATAATTTCCTAGCCTCACTTCTACTCCTCTCCAACTTCTCCAAATCCATGGAAAGAAAGACCAGAGTCGTCCGTACAAACCACCCTCCCAGACCTAGCTCCGTAGAAGCTCTGGTGGAAAAGAGAAGTACATTTTATATGCTTGTATTACATATGTATCGCGCCACTTCGAATTATACAAAACTCAAATTTGCCTCCATAATAGTTAAGAAGGTCCACTATAAATACATTACTATCAATCCAAATTCTGCCATTAGTGTCAAAGTTTTATTTTCTTGTTTATATATATATATATATACACACACTAAAAACATATACAAAAGATTGGAGAAAAGACCAAAAGATTGGAGAAAAGACCAAGAACCAATTAGATTTTAGAGTTTGAAAATGTCCAAAATGGCAACCAACAAGTCAAAGGAGGCAACTCTAGCTAGTTATAATTCTAGTTGAAGGATAGGCATTCTAATCAAAAGGACAAAATTTCCATTAGAAGACACTTCTTTGTTTCAGTGAGAGAGTACTGATCATCAATGCCACATTGCTTCTATCCATCTGAAAACAAATCTATCCATCTTCAATAAATAAAGCTCTTGACAAGAACACCTTTCATCAACTTCTAATTAAGTCATCAAATTCTGACTAATGTCACATTTCTACAACTCAACTTTAAACTTTCATTCATAAACAAGAGCTAGAGATTAAAGAAGCATAAAAATTCAGAGCCCCATTTCTTCATTGAACCTCTAAACCCAGAAAAGAAAACCCAAATGAACTCAAAATATTTACAAAGTTTTGAGAACATCAGGGATGATTAAAGCAACTAACTTCAAAAATACCCATTTTTCCATATATTCAAAAAAGGGTACCATCATATAAAAAAAGAGATTTTTTTTTCTTCTTCAATCCTTCAACCCCAAACACCCCAAATCTTCTCACCAATAAAGCTCACAAATTTCCCAACAGACCCTTTTTCTATTTCTTCATCAACTTCACCATCCTCACCAACACCATCACCATCTTCATCAACTTCAACAGATTCAACTCGTTCCGAGTCAACTCGCCCTACCACCACCGATTCTACATCAAACCCCTTCAAATCAACCGATTCTTCACCAACTTTCTTCCTCCTCTCCTTCTTGTTCTTGCTCCTCTTACTCTTACTCGCAAGTACATCCTCATAAGCATCGATTATATCATGAATCAGCTGCCGATTCGGTGAAGAATCCCATCTGACCCAGTAACTAGTGTAACAGAGGAAACAGTTGCAGTTAAACAGAGGAGAGTGTTCAGCTCCACTCACACCACCTCCACCATTAACACCTCTCTGGGTACTCTTCTTTTGCTTGGAAAAGCGGCCTGGAGTGCTTGAACATGAGATTAGATAAGCTAAAACCTCTCTGTCTTGTGGAGATAGAGCAGTGGTCAGGGTCAAGATGGTTGCAGGTAAGAAGGTGAGAAGATGATCAGAGATGAGAGGTGGGGTTGGATGAACTTTCCCTTTCTTGTTATAGAGTTTCTTCATTTCTTTCTCGTTCTCTAAGCTTCTGATAGATGGATGGATGACTGAAAATTTGTTTTCAATTCAAGGAGAGGTTTGTATTTATGTGCTCTGTTTTTTCTTTTTTGTATGGTCAGAGATGGGTTGGAACCCTCGAAGCACGTTTATATAAGATACTAGACTTGCGCAAAATATATTTTTGACGATGAATCAAAATGTGTTTAGAGAGTGTGTGCCATTATCATGGGTTCGGGCTGAGGGCAAGGATTGTGATTTCGTTTTTGGGTTAATTTTGGTCTCTTGATTTTAAGAAATATTTTTAAAAATATTTTGATATGTGAAGAAGTGTAAAAATTTTGAAAATACAAAAAAATATATAAATAAATTTTGAGAATATATGAAATAGGTAAAAGAAAATAAGATGCCAGTGAGTAAATCTATTAAATGAAGATTAAATATTAAAAAAATGAAGAAAATGTAAATTTTATATATAATTAGAAAATTAGGGTGTTGTTTCAAAAATTAGTATACAAGTAGAAGAAATCATAATTAAAAATTGAGGAGATGATTTCAAAAATTAATAAATAATTAGAAGAAATGATAATTAGAAAAGCCTAAATTTTTTTCCAAAAAATCATCGAAAAATTTACATGAAATCCTCGGTTCATAAAAGATGCGAGAATTACACAAAATATTATGTTTAAGAGAGTGTGTGCCATTATCATGGGTTTGGGGTGAGGGAGAAGGGTTATTAGGGTTGAAAATCGAATCGACAGTTTGGTTTTTCTCCTAAACCATGAATCGAACTGGCTTTGGTCGGTTTCAAAATTTTCAAACCGAAATCGAACCGACCAATAACAAAATCGAACCGATTCTATTTTATGCAAATCGTATCCGAACCGAACTGACTAAAACCAAACTAAAATCAAAATAAAATTGAACCGACCGACTATTTTAAATATATTATATTATTTTATATAAATATATATTATTTATTATATATATATATTCAATTGGTTCGGTTTAGTCGATTAAAATCACTTTAAAATAAAAAACTGAACAAAACTTAAACCGAATCCATCGATTCGATCGATTTGATCGATTTTTTGTTCAATACTAAGGGTCGATATGAGAGTGAGATTAGGGGTGTGTCAAAGAGGGAAGGGAGTGGTGGGGTTTAGAAGTTTATTTTTCAGGGAGTTAATGGGTGTGATGTATGTGCACTCCCTATTAGATTGTGTTGTTGGAGTAGTTGATGATGATATGCATAGGTGGTGAATTTTGTTTTGTCCAAGCTAAGGCATGGGATGATATATGCATTAAGACTTTTTGTATTAAACAAGGGCACATCTAACTGGGGTGGTAACTTATGGTACACATCCGATTCGAATATTAAATGTGTCGGGTTTGGGTTTGACATCTAAATACGATGACGATTAGATCTTATTAGTTATGTTATCTTTTTTGAAATACTTACAAAATGTATCCGATTTGAATTTAGGTAAAATGTCAAACAACCTGGTGAGAGTGATCACTAGAATTGACACGAGTCTCTTAGTTCTAACCTTTGAAGTTGTAATATATAGGGTTTACGGCACACTGAACGGAGTTGCTATATGTATTTCGATTGTTTAACTCGGTTGTACCAACTTTGTTCTACCGACAATTTTGGATATTTCGATTTTGTTGCACACAAATTTTCTCTTCTTTGTGCATCCAATCTAAGGTAAGGATGGCAATGGGGCGGATTTAAGCAAATCCATCCCCGCCCCGCTGAAAATTGCAGGGATTAAAATCCGCCCCGCATATCCGTTTGGTATTATTTTTCAAAACCGCCCCCGCCCCAGACGGATTTGCGGATATCCGCCCCGCCCCGATATCCGCATGAAAATTTCTTTCTACAGTCAGTATTACGATCATATAAAAAAAAAACATACAACAAATATAAAAAAAAACATACAACAAATTTTAAAAAAAAACATACAACAAATTAAAAAAAAAATACAACAAATTAAAAAAAAAAATCAGATATCTGATTCTGAATTTCTATTATAAACAAATTACAACAAATTTTAAAAAAAAATCAGATATCTGATTCTGAATCTCTAATTACAACAAATTACAAAAAAAAAAATCTAAAATTTACAAATTCGATCTAAAATTACAAATTACCAAAAAAATTCAGATATGATCTGATCTGATGAGATCGAGATCGAGATCTGATCTGATGAGATCGAGATCGAGATCTGATCTGATGATATTGAGATCTGATCTGATGAGATCGAGATCTGAGGTCGAGAGATCGAGATCTGAGGTCTGAGGTCGAGATCTCATCAGATCTGATGATATCTGAAATCAGATCTCTGATCTGATCTGATGATCTGATCTCGGATCAGATCTCAGATCAAATCGAAGATCAAATTTGATCAGATCAGATCAGAAGGAGAAGGAGAAGGAGAAGGAGATCTGAAGAAGGAGAAGGGGTGATTTCTGTGAGAGGGTGATCTCTCTGCGATGGAGGTAGATCTCGCGGTCGACGCTGTGTGAGGGACCTCTCGAGGTCGACGCAGTAGCGTGAGGGAGGCAGGCAGATAGCGATGGAGGCAGATGTCGCGAGTCGCGGCCGCGCTTGTGCTCTCTGTCAGTCTGTCTCTGTGAGGGAGGGCTAGTGCGAGTGTGCGACGCTTCTGAGACTGAGAGTGAGACGAGAGCTTGTGCTCTCTGTCTCTGTGTCTGTGAGAGGGAGAAGAGTCGGTGAGGGTGAGGTGAGGGAGAGGAGGAGCGTTTGGTGAGGGGGAGAGGTGAGGAGCGAGGTGAGGAGGAGCGAATGAAATGAAGAGTCTCAAAAGGGTGAGGGTGAGGGTGAGGGGCGAGGGGAGCGTTTGGTTTGGTTTGGTGAGGGTGTGAGGTGTGATTTGCGAATTGCGAGTGATTTGTGAAAAACAGTATAAGGTTAATCCTTTATATAGGCGAAAGGCTTTTTTGTAAATTTGTTAGTTAAACGGATATCCGCGGGGCGGATATGGTCAAATCCGTATCCGCCCCGAATAGTGAACGGATATTTTTTGGATATTCGAAACCACCCGAAAATCCATTCAACCATATCCAAAACCGCCCCAAACGGATTGGGTGGGGCGGATATCCGTGAAAATCCGCCCCACTGCCATCCCTAATCTAAGGTGCACAAGGGTACAATGTGTCATCAATTATGTATGAAAAATAAATAAATAAATATTTAAGTGAGTGCATCAATTAAAAAAATTATTGCAACTATTATAACAAATTTGAAAAAATTTATATCTAAAAACCCAAGAAAAATTCTATATCCAAAAAATTCATTATCGGAACCCTTTCTACAAAGTCATCAATGAAAAATATATTAATACTCTTCTTCTCTTAGTAATTAATTATAGTTGTTTTAGGGTTAATAAAATGTGGTTGGATATACCAAACAATTTTAAAAAGTTAAATCTAAAAAATAAAGTTAGGAGCATTTAGTCAAACAGTCAAGTACACATAGCAATTTCATAGATAAATTACTCCGTTCCTTCTATATTTGAACCGGGTTTTGAGAAGGGTTTCAATTGGGCTTGGGTTTGAAAGGTGACTGAGTAAACGAGACAGTTCCAGATTGAATTTAAGAAACCGATTTCAACCGGTTCGGAACCGAACCAGAATGAAATTCCATGAACCAATTGGTACCGGTTGGGAGTGGGCCCTAGTAAAGCACATATTAGTAGTATCTACGGTGGCAGAGTTAGTGCCACAGAAGTGAGAGAATCTTTAAAAAAAATAAAGACAGGGAAGGCCGTTGGACCGGATGATATACCAATTGAAGCATGGAAATGTCTGGGAGAAGTTGGGATTCAATGGCTAACTAAGCTCTTTAATAGGATTTTGAAAACTAGAAAAATGCCATCATGGAGTCATAGCATTGTGGTACAAATTTATAAGAACGAAGGGGATATCCAGAATTGCTCGAACTATAGAGGGATAAAACTTATGAGTCATACGATGAAACTTTGGGAGAGGGTTATAGAACAAAGACTTAGGAGTTTAACCACGATTTAGGAGAATCAATTTGGATTTATGCCAGGTAGATCTACTACGGAGGCCATCTTCCTGCTTAGGCAAACTATAGAAAAATATCGAGAGGCACGTAAGAGTTTGCATATGGTTTTTATTGATCTGGAGAAAGCATATGATAGGGTCCCCAGGGAGTTAATTTGGTGGGTGCTTGAAAAGAAGAAAATGTCTCAATGTTATGTTGATATCATTAAGGATATGTATGAAGGGGTTGTAACAAGTGTTCACTCAGTAGGTGGGATGTCTGGTGAATTTTCAGTGTTAGTAGGACTACATCAAGGGTCGACATTAAGTCCATATCTCTTTGCTTTGGTCATGGATGAGTTGACGAGACATCTGCAAGAAGATGTACCTTGGTGCATGTTATTTGCAGATGATATTGTCTTAATGGATGAGACTAGTGCAGGTTTAGATAAGAATTTAGTTAAGTGGCGGGAGGCTTTAGAGAGTAAAGGTTTTAGAATTAGCCGTTCGAAGACGGAGTATCTAGTGTGCAACTTTTGGTGTGAACCAAGAGGGATAACTAATGCAATTGAGATCAAAGGTGTCGAGGTCCCAGAGTGCGAGGCTTTCGATATCTAGGATCTATAATTCAAAAGAATGTGGCTATTGGAGAAGATGTAGACCATAGGATTAAAGCTGGTTGGTTGAAATGGAGAATGGCATCAGGAGTATTATGCGATAGAAGGATGCCTGCAAGGCTAAAAGGGAAATGCTATAAGACAATTGTTCGACCAGTCATGCTATACGGTTCATAATGTTGGGCTACTACAGGACAACATACACATATGATGACAGTAGCAGAAATGCGTATGTTAAGGTGGATGTGTGGCAAAACTCGTAAGGATAAAATTAGAAACGAAAGAATTAAGAGATACTTAGGTGTAGCGCCCATAGAGAAAAAATTAGAGAAAAATGTTTAACTTGGTTTGGTCATGTGCGGAGGAGACCAAGCACGACGCCAATTAGAAAATGTTTAGATTGACAAGTTAATGGAGAGTGTCGACGGAGGGGACGACCGTTGAAAACTTGGATGAAGACGGTGAATGAAGATATCATTGAGCTTGGATTAGGTGAGAAAATGTGAGAAAATCGCATTACTTGGAGAACCAAAACCCATGTAGCCGACCTCGAAAATCTCGAAAATGAACTTTGATGATTTAATAAATAAAAACACATTTTATATATTAAGCCCAATGTGTCACTTCTACATTTCATAACATGCCCATGTTGAGTTTGTCGAGGGGCTAATTTTTTTTTTTTTTTTTTGGCTAAGTTTGAATATTTTTACATTTTTGTTCTATTTCTTTAAAACACAATTACAAATATTATTTATAGAATGGGTAAAACTGTAAAAGCCCAAAACCTAGCAAAAAAGTGGCTATAAAGTTTGTCTCCCTAGAATTGGAGAATTGTTAATTATATTGTCTAATCTAAAATTCAAATATTCCTTTTCCTTAACCATTTTAGAAAATAAATATGTAACTTTAAACCTGAGTCGATGAAATGTATATGTTACGTAATATTACGCAACATTTTTTTTCATAAAACATTATAGTAGTCGTAAAAAACAAAAAAAATATATTATAATAGCGCTCACCTCAACAAAATTTCTGGCTCCGCCACTGTATATGTACCTCTGGGTCTATATCCGTGTTCTTCTTAAAAGTGTCAAGAATATTTAGGATGCTATTTCCTGAAAAAGAAAAAAAAGTCATCTGCAGGGACAGAAAGATAGACTACTATTGTATACATCCATGTATAGTTTTTGTACTGATGATTATTGACGGAGAACTGATACAATTTAAAACATCGACAACACTAGCTAGTGCCTAGTATATATGTATGTCACACTAATTATACCACACAGAATTATACACTAGATCAAAAAAACTCGGCTAAAAAGTTCTTGACAACATGATCGGCAACAATATGACTGGTCTTCTCCGAGGGGTGGAAGGCATCCCAGAATACATATTTGTTTGCGTCTGTACAAGTTAATGGGCTGTACTGATTACACAAGTACCCCATCTCAAATACTCCGCTCGCACAACAACCCATTGCTACATTCTCAAATCCTGTTTTTAATATCGATGAAAAAATTATATTAGAAATACATCAATAAGTAAAACATGTCCGACATAGATATATCAATCATACAAAAAATTATTACCTACACAAAGAGTTTCATATTTCATACTCAAACCAACCTCTTACTCCACCCCTACTGGAAAAAAATATATTGGGTGTCTGTTTTTTATTAATGAGATCAGTAAATCGTGGCTGCTGGCAAGTTTTTACTGTATTACTCATGCTACGGTATCCTCGGTATGTCTTATGAACTAAACTATCATATTAATCTAATATACGAGAGAATTTTTTTCTCTAATAAAAAAATTTAAGAAAAGAAAAGTTATTGTGAAGGTCTCACTAGATTCACGACACATCATAATTCTTACGGTAATTCATTCTCAACTCTCAACCACCAGAGCTATCCAGTTCACGAAATCTTACCTGTTATAGGACCAATTGTGTAGTTAAGAAAGAACAAGAGTTTTGGTGGGTGGTGTCAAAATTGTCTCCTGATACTATTTCTAGAACAGAACAGCACCTCACTTACTTGAGCCAAAACATCTGAATCCACCACACACCATTCAATACACTCTTAAATACCAAAACTACCAAGGTGAAGTTTGTATAATGAATGCCTCAGAAGTGCCTAAGGCATGCATGACGAATGAAAGCAACCCGAGTGGCATATCGAAGGTATGTCAACAAGGCAAAACATATGGATAGCCGTGTCAAAGACACAAAAAGGGTTCCAGTAGCATGTCGAAGGAATGTCACAAGGAAAAAAAAGTGTGTAGTCGTGCCTTTCGACATGTATAGGTACACAAGCTAGTTCAGTCACCTACCAGTAAGTTAAAGTTTGAACTTGGGGTTTAGTCATAGAGCTAGTTTAGTGCGTGACTCTACCATCCTTGAACTTAAATTTGATCTAACACTTGGGGTTTTGGTCACTTGCCCCACCTAAGTTGCCGCCAAGACTTATCATTTGATAAGCACATTTTTGGTACTAAATATCTTGAATTAGTAAATCAGCATAAAGATGACAGGAAATCATAATTCTTTTTCTAATTTGGCAGTTTTGGGCGCATTTTAGTATTTTGGCCATAACTTTGGCTACGAATATAAGAATCGCGCACGTCGTGGCTAATCAGCTCTACACTCGTTACACATCTTTTCGAGGCCAAAATCCACCGTTTTCCCTTTCGAATCAACATTAGTAGTTTCTTTTTTTCATTTATAGTAATATTTCAATTATTGTTTAGGAAGCGATTCTGAACCCAATTTGGGTCAGATTTTTGGCAGTTTATTTCTTTTATTACGTATTTTGTTTAGCATGATTATTAGGGTTTTGTATTTTTGGTAAAATTCTAATAATCACGAGTTTTAGATATAAAGCCCGACTTGTGGGCTGATTTTAGGGATACCTTTGATTTTGATAATTTTAATTGAATATTAGAGTATTTTCTATGTGTTTTTGGGTAAATCTCTTGTATATTTCATTGTGAATTGTTTGTTAAACTAGCCCACAGAATAATCACTATTCTGCCCGGCGTCATCATTCAACAGAGTCATGAGGTCCCCCTCCCCAGTCAAACAGTAAACCCTAGTTTCACCATGTGACATTATTTGTATGATGGCAAAGTACAAAATAATTTAATCAAACACTTACCATATGCAGAAGGTTTTTGAATGATATCCAACAAGATCCCATAAGTGTCAGAAAGCACCACACTGACCCCATCAAGCTCCTTGTTCAATTTGACAACCAAGCCTCCTAATTTCCCATTGAATTCTCTGGCCACCTCATTATACTTCTCATAACATTCTCGCCTTGAAAATGTACTCCTTGTGTTCCTTTCCAGTGGCAAGCACCCCATGGGAGGTACCCCTCCTAGGGACACCTTCCTAGCTCCCAAGTAGTATAGTTCTCGGATAAAATTCTGCGCGATCCCTATGAGATAGTCTTCGTATTGTTCTATGGTGAACTGCGAGGCACGACCAGACATTCGCCCCGACACTGAGAAGTAATTCTCTAGGAAATCATTTGTTCCCATGCTTAGTAAGTACAATGCTTCACTTATTATTTCGTTGCCCTTTGCATCGCCAATGTATGCCTTGAGCTTCTTTTGGTAGTCCTTGTAGTACTCCAATTCCTTCCATAATGGCATCACAGACTACACATACAATGGAATTAAATATAATGCACTTAAAAAAAAATTGTATGTAACATGAAATGCACATAGAATTTACTACTAGACTTACTAAGACATCGGCAGTGGCATTGTCATAGCCAGTCCCCGCAGAGGCAAAGGTAACTCCAGTAGCGAAATCCTTGATACTATAAGAAGTATCTAAGTAGGCAGGAATGGTTGGTTTGCAACCAAATGCCTCAGAAATGAAATCACTAGGAATACGACCATTCGAGAACCGTCCGGTGGGCTTACCACCTTCAAAATCCCGGCCATAAGGCTTGAAATTGCTCTTGAGGACTGTCGAAAGGTTGTTGTTGTTCCCTGCATCAACCGACGAGTCTCCAAACACTATTATGGATGGAACCTTGGCTTTGATTTGGGTTGCAAGGAGGAGGAGGATGATGACTTGGACTAGGAAAAGCCATGGCATTGTACTAGATGCCATTTTTTTTTTCAAGAAGTTGCAGTGCTCTCAGATAATCTAAATGTTGACAATGAAGTGTAAGAGTGCTAGGAGGCAATAAATATGAGTAGGAAGGAAGGAAGAGAGTAAAATTTATGGAAGTTGGAAGGAAGATATTAGTCAGGGTGGGGTGGGGATGTATTGAATGCTGTATTGGACAAAGTTAAATTTGACTCTTTTTTTTTGCATGAAATGTTAAATTGAGAGAAATGGGAAATTGATCTATATGGCATTTCTCATGAGATTTCAATTATAAAGTTTGAAAATTGAACATGATTAATCTACCTGATTGTGTGATTATATTCATATTGTAATTTAGATGAAGTGATGAGTATTTAAAGATGATATAACTAGCTTGACAAGGTAGATATATTAACATGTAGTCCTCAATCATCTTATTGTCTTCATCATTGTCATTATCAATTAAATCAACCACATGGCAATGTTAGATATTAATGAGAAATCCGGAGGATAGATTAATTAGTTGGTTGAAAACTGATATCGCGATATCTTGGAAGATACAGGCATTTTTTAGGGCAACCCACAGTCAAAACTAGTTTAGATGCCCGTTTTACAAATTTAAAAGTAAATGGAAAGAGGTGTGGCAATCAAAAACTCCGGGGAAGCTCTAGGTGAATTCAACAGTTAACTCTTTCTTGTGGACGCAGAACCGTTTCATTTTGAAAGTATTTTCTGTGAATGCTCTCTCAGAAGGTGACCAAGTTGTGTAAAAGCACCCAAAATTATTTGAAAGTCATTCTAGGTTTCGAAGGCCCTTAACAAGACCGTTTTTTGCACAGAAAAAAATAACACAAAATAGTAATTTGTAATGTGAACTAAACTAGAGTAACCAAATGAAATCGGATATAAAATATGACAGAGTTTAGATATAGTTTTCTTAATTCATGCATCTAAACATAGTTTCACTTTTGACAAACATGCACTTATAAGAAGAATGTTTGATCTGAATACTGCAGAGTTCCTAATATAAACAATTAGGATGGTGTTGAATCAGTGAAATCAGACAGTCTCAAACTACAACACTGATGTAATTCGAATTAAAATGATGAGACTCAAAACATGCATTGGAAATCAACAATAGTGATTCAAGACATGCATGTGAAGTATTAAATGGAAATCAAGTATTTGACACACTTCCAATTCAAGGATTATTATGATATTGTCAGAATTTGATCCAGAGTCTGATGTTTCAGGATTTTCTTTTGGATTGATTAAATTAGTGGTCTCAAGCTAATCTGTCTCGGCGTGCGGAGTGGTTATTTAATTAAAATACATCATGCTTTATCAAAAAAAAAAAAAGACTGATAAGTTCTCACAAAAACAATTATCTAGCTCAACTTCTCATGACATCAAGAAATGAATTTTGGTGAGACACGTAGCTAGCTAGTATTAAATTTCTTCGCAGTCTGAACACTTTTTTCCCATAAACCATAAAAGAGTTCAGACGCACCTCGTGACAAATTAAGGTTGATATCAAGTCGAGGTTAAACAAATAAGGAAGTCAAGAAAAAAAAAACTAGAAGAGAAGAAGAAGAAGATGTCATTTCCACATCAAGCACTGGTAAAACTTCATTAACTACAGCCACCGAAAGAGCAGAGATGCATTAATGGAGCTCTTTGATCATAATTTCATTCATTCATTCAAAGCTTTATCAACCAAAAAAAGAGGTGCTTAGTTTAAGCTCTTTAAATTTCTGGGTTTTGCATGCATGACTGATTACCAAACCTCATTAACAAAAAAAAAAGACTGATTACCACACCTCATTAACAAAAAAAAAGACTGATTACCGAACCTCCACTAATTGGACCCAAAACATTAAAGATATATGGGGAATTCTAATTGTCGGAGGGAGGACCCTCCATCCCCTCGCGACGCGTGCAAAGGATGGGATGCACGCACACATCGTGAGGGGGATGGAGGGTCCTCCCTCCCCCGCTGGTTTCCTAGCCAGTTAGCCAAGCTCGTATAGTTCACAAGTCATTAAGATTGGCCATTCATTTACGTATTTGTGTTTGCACAGATTTTTTGTATTAAAAGTTAGGTTGTATTTGATTTCGAACTGGTTAGTTTGACATATATCAAGGATCGAGGCTAATGGAATGTAGAGTAGACTTCAAGTCTCAATATAGTACACTCGGGTACCTTTCTTTAGTGTTGAATTTAGGGTATATGCGAAAGGAATAGGAAGATGAAGAGGTTAAGGGTTTTATCATTTATGTGGTGCAATTCCGGAGAATTAGGCCTTGTGAAATAAAGTGAGTAAAAAACTTGCAGCGAGGAGCTTGTGAGCGGATCATGTCAAAATTTAAAACTTAATAATCATTTTATATCGAGCATTAACAATTCTGTGTGTGTCTATATTTTGGAAAACAATTTCAATATAGTAATAAGGAGATACAATCCCGGATCAATTGCTTGAAACAATTATTTTCCAATTAACGGCCAGTAACATACTCCCTGTACTATCTGATGATACATTAAATAATCATTTGATCACGACTATACACGTGGCCAAAATTATCCATCACGAGGAACAAACACCTCAAACTAAATATAGATAACAAGTTCAGTCATTAAACCCCAAAGAGTCAATACTAACGGACTACAACTAAAGTTAAATGCCCAAATCTTAGGCCCAACAGACTTCTTCCCTTAGAGAAAAAAAAAACGTTATGAATGAGTCTAGTTACACACAGAGTTAATTACTTTCATTATATAAGGTAAATGAGAGATTCACAAAAGAGATGCAAACACAACACACCTATCATTATCCTCTATAGTTAATTGACTTAAGCATAAAAATGCTTTCAGCCACCAAACAAATGGTTTTTGAAAATCTAAACTTATTTTGCAAGTTAAATCTCGAAGAGAACATATTTGGACTATCTAAACATATTGTTCGCAAAGTATGAATATCATGCCTGCGAATGCCACAGAACAATTGTTAAATTTCAAAGATATAATATAAGAAAACTAGACGGAGATAACAATTTAATTCATGAAGGTAGTTGTGGTGAATGACATGATAACTCAACGGTTATAGCTTGACTGATGGTAAAATTTCCTTCAAATGTTCCCCTGTCACATTGCAACCACAAATTCTCATCCATTCCAACAGTTCAAATGCATAAAATCTCTATCAGAAAACTTGAGTTGAGTCATTATCTTGTTCATTAATGGTTTGAGTTGATAGTCTTCTTGATCAACGTCATCAAGAAGCATATATTTCATTAGTGAACGCATTGCATGTGTTAACTCTCGCATTTATCTAAAATTTTAACATATCATCTTTTTCATTACCACTTTTTTAAGAAATGGCATTTGTATGAAAACTATAATACTCAAAAACAACAGAAGAAAAGGCTTACTAAACAGTCGGAATTTTATCAAACAACACATTTGCCATGAGACAGGATAGTATTTTTTAAGAAGCTTATTCGTGCTCGACATTTCATTTCAAAACTGATTTTTGATGCATAGGTTGGGATCATAATCTTTGTCAATCATCCATGATTTTTATTGTCTACCCATCCATGATTAGCTGGGCAGGATTTCTTTCATGTATTAAGGGATTGCTTTTATTAAAATGGTTGGTCTAATTCTATATCTGGATCTTCTGCACCCTGATGCAGAGATCCAATATCCACTCGAAAAGAAAAACAAAAGTAATGAAATTTTTTGTAAGAAACTGTTAGCTTCGAAGAGAAGATATGAACAAAAGTTTTATTGTGTTTCTTGATACTAAAATGTACATCATACATTGTTTATATAGGCTTCTTAAGAACCTAAATAGTTGTCATAACAACTTTCTTAAGAACCTGAATAACTGTCATGACAACCTATCTAATTATACTTAACATGTCCCCTCAAACTAAGTGTAGAACAATCAACGACACCTAGTTTGTCACGCAGCAACAAAAATCTGAAAGTACTAAGAGCCTTTGTAAAAAGATCAACAACCTGATCAACTGCTGAAATGTGATGGATTGTAATAAGCTTGCGAGCAACTTTCTCACGCACAAAGTAGATTGGATACATTTAATAGGAAAGCCAAACTCCAATTCAACCTGTGACTTGAACTTAAGAAAGGTAGGATAAACATATGCTTCGTTTTGTAAAAGATACACCCAAGTAAAACGACTATATGCATCAATAAAATGAATATAATACTTGTAACCAGAGGAAGAAATAGTAGATGCAGGACCCCATAGATCCGTATGAATGAGTTCTACGGGTATATTATGCACCGTAGAAGAACTAGGAAAATGAAATGTGTATTTTTCCTAAGCAACATGAGGAACAAAAATCAAAATCATTTTTATATGAAACATGAATGTTACATCTGGTAAGAATCTTTTGAACAAGTGGCAATGAAGGATGACCTAATCGAGCATGCCAAAGAGACAAAGATGAAGAAGCACTTGTAGCAGTTGTATGGACTGAAGATCTTGGATTGAAACAGGAAGAATCTGACTCTGGAGCAGCAAGATATGTGGATGGAAAAACATAGAGACCATTGTTAAGCTTCCCTTCCAAGAGAATTTGGTTGGTGACCTGATCCTTAACAAAACACAAATCAAGGTGAAAGTAAAAAAAAAACACCATTATCTCTTGCAAACTTAGACACACTTAACAAGTTTTTTGTGAGTTTAAGAACTTGAAGAACATTCTTAAGAAGCAACATTCTTGAAGAATTTGAAGATTGTAGAATAGACTGACCGATGTTTTGGATCTGTAATCCAGTACCATCCCCACCAAATAGATGCTCATTGCCATGATAAGGAACAAAAGATGTCAAGTTCTGAGTGTAGGGAGTGCAATGATTTGTCGCCCCAGAATCAGGATACCACGTACGATTAGATGGTGTAGATGAAGCAACAAAATTTTGCATCTGAGACTCAGATTCAACTCCCCAACTAGGATCAGTAGATTGACTGGAAGAAGCAGAGAAAACATTGCGAGGTGGTAGATTTGCTGGCTGAGAAGGCATGCTTGAAGATGAAGTCTGCTGAGGAGAACTCCATGGATTAGGAACACTATTGTTAAACCTGTTATAGCACTTGAATGCCAAATGCCCAAGTTTGCCACAGATTTGACACTGAGGTCGATTAGATTGATGACCAAAGGGTGAAGAGGGCCTAAAACCTCTCCCAGATCCAGACCTTGCACCTCTAAATGAGAAAGAATTGGATGGAGATCTGAACTGAAGTCTCCAAGCGTGTGAATTTGAAGCAAAAGATCTATGAGAAGGTTTGTATAAAGTGTGAGCAACATTTTATAAATGAAATATCACATCATCACAAATTCCGATCAGGTATTTTTCCCTCTTATATCCTAATCTCTACATCATACTACAAATGTTCGGTTTCTTCTTTTATAAATGAAATATCACATCATCCTATTACGTTTACAAAACCACATTTAAAATGTTGTTATATAAACCCATTACATTCACAAAACCTGCCCCTACCACTCATCTGCACGAAAGTACACCGGACATTATAATGGCCAGTTGGCTTTGCTTTGTGATACCTCTACCGTCTTAATACAGTTTCTGACAGATCATAACAACACAAAACCACCATATAACACATTTATTGATCTACTGATCTTGGACGAGAAATGTATCATCTGTTGTTGCAGATTCTTCTCCTACTACTTACCACTCGTGATCCATTTCTATTTCATCCAACGTAGATGGCAAGATTAGCGCAATGATAGGTTTCGGTGATTTGACAGTTGATGCAGGGAATAACAATCAAATTGCGACATTGTTGAAGAGTCATTTCAGGCAGTATGGTCGAGATTTTGAAGGTGGCAAGCCTACGGGACAGTTTTGTAATGGTAGACTAGCGATAGATTTTTACCAAGTGCGCGAACTCCAAATATAACATGGTGTAAATGTAGAATTTCATGTATACATATACAAAGAATAAATTTACTATGACGATGACGTTTTTTCATCTAATGGCCTGAAAACAGTGATTGACACATTAAATGTAGAACAAGACTACTCATATATACAAATCTTACCTAAATGTATACTGGTGGATTCAATGCAATGCAAGTACAAGCACCAACGATTAGGTTAGTATGGTGCCAAACAATATATTTCAGAGCTTGGGCAGAGCACCAGGATCGAAGACCCTAAGTAATGGGCTTAAGCCAATTTCCGAATACAGGGATCCAACAAACAAAATTCTTATGAAGCCAAAATAATTGCTACCGAAAATGAAGGAGTGTTAGATTGGTTGCCAATGCTCTTAGGGTAAATTGCCATATTGAACGGCCAAATAAGCATTCACCAAACCAAATAAGTGAGAGGGCGCTTCTGAACATGAGGTTCAACACTGTTGCAAAAGCATTTCTTCAAATGCTAAAATGCAGCCGATGTTTGAATAGGAAAGAAAGGCACGGTGAAATAAAGAAGCTGAAGCAATGTGTAATGAAGTGTTGAAATCACGCAAAAAATAGTCAACATAAATTTAGTTTCAGCACATAATAGTTAGTATAATTCCCTATCAAAGATGCATAGTGGTATCAAATGCTAAAGGCAAACAGAAATGTCAGAAAGTTGGTTTGGGTAGAATTTGGGATGAAAGCATGTATATGGACCAGAAGGGGTGACAAAAGGCACATGATCGTAACCAAGAGCGGAACGACAAAGGCACACATGATCGTAAGCAACATATGAGATGCCAGGGGCATATTAGAGGGAGACTCAGAGCAAAAAGTACAGAAGAGTCGCAGAACTAAGCATGGAAGTCATATCACGTAGGTGAAACATATATAACACTATAACAGAGTTATATGACAAAAATTAAACTGTGGTGATATAAAACTGTAGTTAACTGTCCATAACACTTAAATAGAAAAATTAAACTGAGTTTCCGCAGACAGAATAGATTAGTACTATTGACTATCAAAGTTGAATATTGTTGTTTGATGCTAAAAGCAAACAAAAAGGTCAGGATATCCGCTGGACGGACAAAGTTTTACCCTCATAGAAGTGTTAAAAGCTTCAAGTAAAGGAAGCTAATATGGATAAGTATTATTAATACCTTCGAGTACCTAAGTCTCTCTAATTAAAAGCTTCAGCAAGCTAATAAATGACCCACCTGACACCACCTCCCCAAAACCCATTTATAACAACCATACTTCCACCACACTACACTATAACCAAAAAATGTTCCATGAGAGTATAATATGCCTCATTTTATTTCAACTCAGTCTTCTACACGGCCAAGTCGAAGCCAAGGTTCCGGCCATCATCGTCTTCGGAGACTCCTCCGTTGATGCTGGGAACAATGACTACATCCCAACTATTGGTAAGAGCAATTTTCCACCTTATGGTCGCGACTTCGAAGGAAAAAAAGCTACGGGACGATTTTGTAATGGGAGATTATCGACAGATTACATATCAGAGGCTTTTGGTCTCAAGCCATCAATCCCAGCTTATCTGGATCCAGCTTATAGCATAAAGGACTTTGCCACTGGAGTCACATTTGCTTCTGCAGGAACTGGCCTCGATCCTGTTACTTCTCAAGTTGTAGTAAGTGTGCATAAAATCTCATGTTGTTATAGGTTCATTTGGAAATGTGTATGGTTCTATCCATCCACATTTCAGGTTGATGAAATCTTAAAAGATACACACTCATCATCAATTGATGTGTTCAGTATCTTCATATTTGAGATCCCGAAATTATACATATAAACATCTTTCCATTCTCTCATCTAAAATGTGACTCAAACAATGAATTGAGATCGTCATCACATGGTTTGGGGTGCAGATTCCTTGCTTGACAAGGAATTAACCTTAAGCCAAACTCAACTTTGAATTACAAGCATTGCTTATTTTGTCAATTACAAGTATTCCTAGTTTTCCTTACAGTAAGGATTAATCATAAAAACCTGATGTAGCATTTCTATACTTGTGCTATAGAAACCAACTCGTTAACAAAATCACAATTGAAAGCATCAGTTTCCCAGTATGTAAGTTTAACTATAATCAGCTCATGAATCTCGAGTAATGTGCCATTATGTCTATTACATAAGAAATGCTGACATTATGAGTTTCTGTTCAAGAACTTGAATCCAAAATCTCTACATTCTAGTTTAAGTGATCCTAAGTCGGTTTTAATATATGATATAAAATTAATGGACAATTAGACAATTTTCATCCTCCAACTTGCCAAAATGTGAATATTACCAAGATGGGCAGCTGTACAATCAGGCATTTATTATTGAAATAAAATCATAGTTTTATTTTAGTAGTAATTCACAACTAATTAGTTCGAGCATAACCTGATACTAACATGTCTTTGTTTCTCTGCTTATTGCAGAGTGTAATTCCTATGTGGAAAGAAGTAGTGTTTTTCAAGGAGTATGAAAAGAAACTGATTGGATATATGGGAATAGAAAACGCGAGATTCATTATACAGGAAGCAGTATACATTATCAGTATAGGAACAAACGATTTCTTGGAAAATTACTACACTATTCCAGTGCGATCATCCAAATTCACTGTTGAAGAATACGAGAATTTTTTGATTGAGCTTATGGAGTACTTTGTTTTGGATATCTACATGCTAGGTGCTCGAAAAATAGTACTGACAGGGTTTACCGCATTTGGTTGTTTGCCATTGGAGAGAACCACCAATATCAAGCATGGGCATGCATGTAATGAGGAGTACAACAAGGTGGCAAGAGATTTTAATGTGAAATTAAAGATCTTGATAGACAGGTTAACAAAGGAGGCAATAGGAATCAACCTGGCATACTCCAATGTTTATGATACCTTAGTGAATGCTATTAAGAAACCCTATTTATATGGTGAGTTTTCTTATTCTAAAGTTCTTTCTCTGATCTATCTGTTTCATCTTTATCTAATCAATTATTATGGTATTTGTTTGTTTTTAGAGAACTATTATCATAAAATGATATTTTTCAACTGAAGTTGATTTATGAGAAGAACAAAAAAGTTCCAACTGTAGGTTTCAGTAGCTTCGAAATCCCATCTAGTCGAGTTAATTGGAAAAACCTGGAAGAACTTCAATGATCTCTATATGGCTTCAAAAGTAACTTCAATCTAGCCCAGGAATCCAATTTCTCTGCCCCACTTGAAAAAGCATACTCAAAATAGATAAATATGAATCGACATATTTCAGAACAACACAATTTTTGAACTGGACAGGGATTCTGTTCTGACATTGTCACCATATAATCTTGGTAGTTTGACCACATAATTTTTTGTTAATTGATTTTATTTTTGAAGTAATTAATTTTATTTCTATTATGCTAGGTTTTGAGAATGTCGCTCTAGGGTGTTGCGGGACAGGAAAAATTGAGACAAGTATTTTGTGCAATAAATTTACCCCCACATGTAAAGATGCGAGCAAGTATATATTTTGGGACTCGATCCATTATACTGATAGGATGAATCGTGTTGTTTCTGATTACGCCATGAAGACAGCTCTCGCCAAGTTTCTATGATTGTCTAATCCATCCATTTCAGATCATCATTACTTGTATGGTATAATATATATACCATACTATTCATTATACTAATTTCTTTTCAGTGTGTTTTGATTTGTTTTTGAAGTTTTGTATCCCAGAATGGTCCAAAGAAGTGTAACTCGTGAAAGACTCAGAAAATTATATTTCATGTTATATTCAACAATTTATGAAATATGCGGATTTATTAATGGTTTATTAGTATGAAGCAGTTGTGTAGTTATGGTTATCTACAAGTACGACCCTCCATTGTGGATGGAGATTTATGAGTTGTTCCTGAAAGTACATATCCAGTTTTATGTGGAGGATGACTAACTAGCTACCAAATTAAGTATTACAAGTACATTTTATTATTAGACTGAGAGAGCTACACCATAAACCTACACCTACTACACATGCAACTCTAAATGTAATTAATTTTTATGTGGTGGAGCATCTCAGTTATTAAAGCGAAGCTTGGTACAGTCGCCTGTTTTCTTGCAGAGCATATTTTGGACTTTTCATGACTTGCCTAGATTTCCCCAAAAACAATTCTACCAAACGCAAATGTAGTATTAAATTTAATTTTTAGTGAGTTCTTTTTGCTTTTGTTTCTGAATATAGAAAATCAATTTGGTTTTATAAATTATTTCCCCTCATTTACAGTTTCATCATTTTTACACCTAGTGTTAAATTTGAATTTGTTCCGCTCCACTATTATCATGTGGAAATTTCATTTTTATATCATACTTGCAAGAGGAGGGAACTTGAGATAGTTTTCTGATGAAACAAATGTGATCTTGGAATTTATTATGATCTAGGAAGCACGGCTAGGACATTTCTTCATCGTGCATTACCATTATGGGACAGAAAGTGGTCTTAAACCTTAGTTTTATGTATGGAAATTACTATCTACAATGTGTGATGCGGTGAATATTGAATATTTAACAAATAAACGAATGCTTATGCATGAAGATTATTTGTTTATTCTTTTGGTATATTAGTAGAGAGTAAGTCTAAGCAGCCAACCATTTTTTGGCCAAGTTTGGGCTTTTTTACACTTTTACCTCTTCTCTTTAAAACACAACTCCAAACATCATTTATAGAAGGGGTAAAAGTGTTAAAAGCCCAAAACCTGGCAAAAAAATGGCTGCCAACCCTGGCTACCTAGAATTGTTGATTAGTAGAACCAAAATACTTGAAAAGACTAATGATTGTTTTCATAATCAAGTGTACTAGGCTCCTGGCTGCGTAACCATAGCCTAGTTTTCTGAAATTGCCATATCGCCGTGTCTGTATCTGTTATTCGTTGATTTTATGATTGAAATAAATAAATAAATAAATAAATAAATAAAATCCTTCTTGATTTGAAAATAATGTGATCAAGTCTTCTTCTGTGTCCTTTGTAACATAATGACCACAATGCTATTAAAGATTAATTCTTGTATTTAATTTCAAATTCTAGTCAATGAAAAATCAGAATCAACATTCAATGACCACATACTGTTTAACAAACCTGTTGAAAGCACATATTTATAAAGTGTCTAACAATCTGAAAACATCCATCCATAAAATCAAAAGAATCGAAAAACGTTTAATATCTTACGAATAACTCCTTAGACGTGTCTTGATCCATGACTCCAAAGAATGCAACTCTTCGTTGCTGATTGAATGACCAAGACCTGGGTAAGCCTGCATGTAAGAATGTAAAACAAGTTTGAGTCAAAACAGATAGTTGACGAAGGAACCACGAAAAATTTACCTTAAATTCACAGCTAATTCCAGCTTGTTCTAGGAAAGGAGGGCCCGCTTGTCCCGCTTCAAATAGTACAGTTCTGTCTGCCATACCATGGGACCACAATATAGGTGTCTGCACATATAAAGCAGCTAAATTTTTAGGTTTCCTAAGTAAACCCAGACAAAGAAAAATGTCAAATATGAAGAGTTGGAACAATTTTAAGGTTATTCATTGCAAAAGAGTCATAGCTAAGGTTTTTATTTAAAATTTGGGGCATGTTTGGTTGCGCCTGGAATCCAGCTCTCTCGAATGTGGGGAAATAAAAGGGAAGAGGTAGCAAAGATAGAGAGAAAATGAGGCTATAGAAGATATTCTGATTCCCATTTATATGAGAATCACATTTCTTGCTACCCCCGAAAGGATCCAAATTCCCATGTTTCCGAGAAACATGAGAATATGATTCCTATATCATGTTAAAGACTTGAGGTTCATCATGATCACACTTGAAATGCCTATGAGATAAGTTACATTCTAGGGAGTTGGATTCATATCAACATGCCCTTAGGAGGAAAAGTTTTTGAAATTGTAAAGCCCACAAATTTGATTCAACAAAACAACTATAAGGGAAGGCTTTTTTTTTTTTTTTACGATGTCCATTCAGTTGCTTCATAACAATGGTGCATAAACATAAAACAAAAATGGTCATTTTACAATTACAATATGATTTTGACTGTGGGATCCATGTATTTGATTGGTTGTGACCACACACATTGCATGACAAGGAAAGATGGACCAACACATTCCAGAATTGTATCTCTATCGAAGATAGAATTAGTAAGTTAATTTACTTCATATGAAAAATTGTCTTTAACTACATTGAAAAAGTAGTGACTGGAGGGCACTGTGGCTATGGGAAATAGCATGGAAATATTTATATAGATTGATTAAAAAAGAGTCTATTTCCCATGTGGAAGGACAGCTAGAGGACATATTTGACCTACCAGTTTAATAGAAGTAGATAACCGCAAGGTTAAAGTTAGGAGGAGCTTCCTATTTGTTTTATTACAGAATACAAGTTCGAGCAGAGGTACCTTCTTAGCATTTGGCGTGATACGTTCCATAAACGATGAATTGAAAGGTAGCCAACCACTAAAGACTGCACAGCCACCTAGTGTTTTCGGGTACAACAACACACTTGCTAAGGTCAAGGCACCTGTCAAGTTCAAAACGCAACAGTTTATGATTATGTACCAGTGAACAAGGATGATGACAACAATGATAGTGAGGTTGAACATCATTTATACCGCCTTGGCTGAAACCACAGACAAATACATTCTCTGGATTTATGCCAGCAGCTACCTCCTTGTCAATCATTGCATGCACATTCTGAACTGCCTTGAGCAAGCCACTTTCATCGTTTGGAGACGCCTGATATAATTCAGACAAGCTCATTTACATAACTCTAAGCAAGAGGATTCAGGATATTAAACTTAATATCAAACCTAGGGTCAATGTTATTAGACTATTAGCTAGAATCGTAATCTCTCAATATTAGATGACTTATTGGAAATCAAGGAACCTTTAAGTTAATTTAACTTAGGAGTACATATATTTAGGAATATAATTCTAGCACAGATCACAATGACTACAAATAGAACCCAATGATTTTAAATTTATTTTAATTATTAAAATATAATTTTATTTTGACAAGATAGAATTGCAAGGAGGAGAAAAGAAATACAGTCGAGAGAGGCACATCTGCACACCTAAAAATAAAGAGCCTAAATAGAAGGAAAACGAAAATGAGCAGAGATTTATTTTATATTGATTATTTATTTAGCAAGGGTAGCAGCATGGCGGTACGAGAAAATTAGTCAAACGAAATTCCCTAGATGTTAAAGCATTGAAGTTGGAATTTTGGACAACACATTCCCCTTCTGCATTTCCCTTCCTCTTAAGATGTCTCTTCTATATGGTTTCCTTGAACTACTAACCATATGACAAGGCATATTATCGGAGGTACTTTTGCTGCCCAAAACCTTCCATAAACATTTTGCCTACGTTATGTTCACAGCACTTCTCGATGAAAACCCATATCTATTGTTATCCCCCGCCCAATCATCATTCTCCTCTCTGTTTTATTTTGAAGGGGAGATTCCAACCTCTGTTCTACAAAATTGCTAACGAGCCCAGCCTATTCTTCCTCAAGCATGCATCAGACGGTTGGGGATATGCATTAGGGGTTCCAATTGTGTCCCCAGAATCTCATTTTATTCCCACTCTCAATGCTTAAGAGTTTTTGTCTCAAATTGTTGTTTTCCGATATAATATTGCACATCCATAGGTGTTTGTTGCTTTCCATTTTTATTTTTGACCCCAAAATATGTGATTTGTTCCCTCCCATACCTCCAAGCCATTTTGCAAGGAGAGATCTAGTCAGTCGCCTTACTCTCCTCAATCCCACTCCCCCTTTTCTATTGCCGAAGAGGACACCACGATGAGCCAAGCTAGGTTGTATGGGGTGTGAAGCGGGGCGAAGCGCTAACAACCGTTTTGAAAGCCTCGAGAGTCGTGATCGCCATTGTAGTTAAGGCGTTGAGGCGAGGCGGATGGGTTTGAAAATGCCTAAGGCGTGAGGCGAGGCGGGCACCTCAGTGAAGTGAGGCAATCTTAACATTTTTTAAAGATTTTTTATAATAAATTAAAACATATCAACATAGTAGTATCATTATCATTTTGAGAAGTATCATAAGCAAATATGTACAAAAAGTGACACAACTACCTATAATCAAAATGGAAATATAATAAAATTGTATAGCATAGCGAAAAGATGCACTACATAAATGTCAAGTAACTTACAAACATTTACTAAATTATTAAAAATCAATAATCTTGAAAAAATAGAAACACAAGAATATTGAGCATTTGTTAGAAGAAATTATTGGAATGGTTGGTAAAAACCTACAAGTATGATCACTATTGTTATTCCAAAAGCAAAAAATCATTGAACTATGTTATGAAAAATCAAGATTGAAGTTGATCAAGATTGAACTATGCTATGATATGTTTTCTCAAAAAAATATAAAAAAGTGACAAATTTATCAAAACTTAAAATCGTTTATCTTGTTTTTAATCAAATTTATCAAATATTACACCAAGAAACATAAACCCTATTATAAAGTGAGTAACAACCTCTTTTTACTGCAATTGGGCTGCAAATGTGCTGTAAATGGGTTGGCTGCAACCATTTTTGGGTTGAGGCGTTAAGGTTGTCCAAGGCGGATGCCTCATTTCGCCGCACCGCATTATCTAACTTTGAGGCGGAATTCAGTAAAACGCCTTGAGGCGCACCTAGGCAATCGCCTTGACTACACTGGCGACCGCGTCGTAACGAAGTTGAGGCAGAACCATAATATATATACAATTCGTTACTCATTACATTGTATTTATACAATGTAACATTAAACAGTACTACTAAATAAAGTATTAGTAATCTATTATTTATAGTTACTTATTTGAATTGTTATCACGCACTTTACCACCCTACTGAAACGTTGTGTTTTGGCGCTAGGAAATGCGAAAAACATTTTGAGGGTTATTTTCGAAGCAAAGCAGCATATTAAATAATAGAACCTCAAGAATCACAAAGACGTTGTGGCGGAACTTCATAAAACATAGGAGCCAAGTTGTCACTGGTGAGAGTTCTCTTATGAGCCAACTCCCATAAGAGGAAGTTATCTCAAAGTGGGACATGTTTGAGTTGTTGAACAAAGGGGATTGGTTGTGAAGAGAGCAAGGGCCTAACCAAAAATTACAACAGTATTATCTACACGCAACTTTTCACCGTGAAAGACTTGGACTTATCATCTCAAATCCAATCATCTTTCTCACCAAAAATATGGGGCCAATCGAACAATCTTGGAATTTCCCATTCCTAGAGACATCGCCGAAACGCCAAATCACACGATAATATGCCACCTTCATTAGCATCAACTGTACTTGATTTTATCCTAGAAGGGCCAAACTACCCACAAAATCATCAGAAGTCCACTCTTTCAGGAGTTGACTACGAAAGACAAATAAGGTTCACAAATTTCCTTGAGGGTTAATAATAGCTCTACAATGAGCACAACCATAGGAAGAATTTATTAAATACTTAAACAATCATTTTTCCTTGAGGTTCATAATAGTTTTTGACATGCATACCCGTATCTAGACAACTCAACACCTTTGTTTATGTTAGAAATATCGAGTAACCTTGGCGCAAGCTTAAGATTTGAATGGTCGTCCCCTCCTTAGAAAGATCGAGTAAACCTTGGCGCAAGCTTAAGATTTAAACCTTGGCCCAAGCTCAATGATATATTCATTCACTGCTTTCATCCAAGTTTTTAACAGTTTGTCCCCTCCGTCTACACCCTCCATTAACTTGTCAATCCAGACAATTTCTAATTGGCGTCGTGCTTGGTCTCATTCGCATATAACTAAACCAAGTTAAACGCCTCTATCTAATTTTGTCATCTATGGGCGCTACACCTAAGTATCTCCTAATTCTTTCATTTATAATTTTATCCTTACGAGTGTTACCACACATCCACATTAACATATGCATTTCTGCTACTGCCATCCTATGTGTATGTTGTCCCGTAGTAGCCCAACATTCTGAATCGCTTAGCATGGCTGGTCGAACAATTGTTTTATAGCATTTTCCTTTTAGGCTTGCAGACATCTTTCTATCGCATAATACTCCTGATGTCATTCTCCATTTCAACCAACCAACTTGAATCCTATGGTCTACATCTTTTTCAATAGCCCCATTATTTTGAATTATAGATCCTAGATATCGAAATGCCTCACACTCTGGGACCTCTACACATTCGATCTCAATTGCATTACTTCTCCCTCGTGGTTCACAACCAAAGTTACACACTAGATACTCCGTCTTCGAACGGCTAATTCTAAAACTTTTACTCTCTAAAGTAGCCCGCCACCTATCTAATTTCTGACCTAAACCTGCACTAGTCTCATCAATTAAAACAATATCATCTGCAAATAACATGCACCAAGGTACATCTTCTTGCAGATGTTTCGTCAACTCATTCATGACCAAAGCAAAGAGATATGGGCTTAACGCCGACCCTTGATGTAGTCCTATTGACACTCAAAATTCACTGAACATCTTACCTACTGCGCGAACACTTGTTACAGCCCCTTCATACACATCCTTAATGATATCGACATAACATTGAAACATTTTCTTCCTTTCAAGCACTCACCAAATTATCTCCCTGGGCCCCTATCATATGTTTTCTCCAGATCAATAAAAATCATATGCAAACTCTTACGTGCCTCTCGGTATTTTTCTATAGTTTGCCTAAGCAGGAAGATGGCCTCCGTAGTAGACCTACCTGACATAAATCCAAATTGATTCTCCAAAACCGTGGTTAAACTCCTAAGTCTTCATTCTATAACCCTCTCGCAAAGTTTCATCATATGACTCATAAGCTTCATCCCTCTATAGTTCGAGCAATTCTGGATATCCCCTTTGTTCTTATAAATTGGTACCACAATGATATGCCTTCATGAATCTGACATTTTTCTAGTTTCCAAAATCCTATTAAAGAGCTTAGTTAGCCATTGAATCCCAACTTCTCCCAGACATTTCCATGCTTCAATTGGTATATCATCCAGTCCAATGGCCTTCCATGTCTTCATTCTTTTTAAAGCTTCTCTCACTTCTGTAGCACTAACTCTGAGATGGAACACGCGATCTCTCCCTTCCTGTGAAGCATACCCCTCCAAGTTTAACTCCCTACATGTGTTCCATTGAGTATGTTCCAAAAGTAATCATTCCATCTATCTAAAATAGTTTTATCCTGCATTAAAACTCTTTCATCCTCATGCTTAACACACTTAACATGACTCAAGTCCCTAGTTTTTCGTTCTCTAGCTTTAGCTATCTTGAAAATATCATTCTCTCCTTCCTTTGTACCTAGCCTATTATAAAGATCATCATATGCTCTGTTTTTAGCTTCCTCTACTGCTTTACTACTCAACTTTTTAGCCTGCTTATAAAGCTCATAAGACTCTAAGCACCTATCTTTTTGCCACTCCTTAAAGCATATTTTCTTTTTTGCAATGGTTTGTTGCACATCAGCGTTCCACCACCATGTCTCCTTACCATATAAACCTCCTCTTTTGGCATCTCCTAACTCTTCCTTCGCACATCTTCTTAAACTAAAAGTAAGAAATAAAATGATAAAAAATTAATAAGTGCACACAATGAATTAAAATAAAATAAGAGCATCTCATTTCACTAAGACAAGTATATCCCTATGCACTTTCAATTTGAATTAAAAAAAAAACACACACAAGATCCCACTTATCTTTGAAAAAGAAATTTGTCTAGCAGGTCCTACAAGATCCCATTTTATCTTTGAAAGAGATGAATAAAATATCGAAAAGAATGAGAAGATAATTACCGCGGTGATAGGTATCTCGTGAATGTCAAACCATGAAGGCATTACAGCACCATCTACGGACAAAATAAAAAAAACATATAAGCATATATTTGAAGCCGACATTCCAACTAAGCATCACATTGAGGAGTGATTGTTATTTTTCCATGACATACGGGCTTCATATACACATTTCAGGGTACTATGCATAGGTTCATTTTGACCCCAATGCGTCTGGATGCACATTTAGACATCCTAAAAAGTGGGATATTGAGCAAGTCTCCGAATTTTGAGAATTCTTCCTCTGTGTACTCGCTCAGATAGATAGATATGACTCATGGGTGGGAAAAAAAGACGAACAATTTTGATGTAATTAGAATATTTAGTAATATTATCAATAACAATACTTTAGTAATATTAGGAATTCTAGTATTATTGTAATAGGATTTTTCAATTAGGACATTGTTTTCTATTAGGTTTACGGTTAGTTGTAGATGTTAGGTTAGTTATAAAGACGAGCGTAGGTTGATCATTGTAATTAGGTTTTTGATGGAATAAAAGTTATTTTGTTTATTAGTTATTTATGTTTATTTTATCGTTGTTATTTCAAATTATTCCATTATTCAAGTCGTATTCAGTTTATTTCGATTATCGTTATTTTAAATCTATCAATTGGTATCAGAGCCAAACGATTCTAGTTTATTTGATTTCAAACAAAAAAGAACTGAAGAAAGAGAAGTTTGAAATTAAATCATGATAAGACGAAGAGTTTGTGAGAGAGATGCACATGTTCTTCGCAGAATTGAGGGCAAAGAGGGTAAAATTCGCAGAATTTAGGACAACTATAGATCGGATTTGAGACAAGGACATGGAAAAGATCCAAGCATCACCACCGTCACCAGTAAAGCTGCAAAGGCCCACACCCGACACCGTTGATGGTGGCGCACAACCCCATGATGATTTGGAGTGGAACGAACAACCAAGCATAGAGATCGACCGACCATCAGAGATCGATCGCCAGCGTCACCCTTGCTCCCTAGCCACCGTTGTTTCCACAGATTGCTCGCAAGCGACGTCGCAACAACACCGCTATTGCCATCAATGTCACAAGCCACCAATGTCGTTCGACCAATCCACATACATTGTTCAATCGAACCTCCCCAGTCACATCGCCATTGCACAGTCACCGTTGCAGCCTCTCCATCACTGACGCTCATTTTCGAACGTCCTAGCCTCCACGATCCCCTCGAACCAACTACCTCCATCCAACAGCCTCCTTTAGATCCATCTTATCCTCTGCCACCACCGCAACCACCAACCGGCCAACCCCATTGAAGCTTCTTCCCTATTTCAGTAGGTTTGGGGAGGAAGAAAATTTATTTTTAAAAAGGTCCCTGCTTAATAATTTAGTAGGTTTGGGAAGGAAGAAGATTTATTTTTAAAAAGTTCCCTGCTCAATAATTTTTCTTCAGTCGTTCGCTGCCTATAAATTTTATTCAAGCCCCTGGTCCCTTTATTTATACCCAGAAACCATTTAGTACCACCACAGTTGGTTGTTTTTTCACATTCTAATGCTAAAGCTATTCACCACCACATGATGGGTCTAGTACCACCGTGGAACAGTGTTGATGATCCAATTTAGATCAATATATAACATATTTTGTGGACCAATTTGTGCACGCATTTCCCATCAAGTAGTGGATCTACTTCAAACTCAGTATTCAGATTGGACTATATTTTTTATGCCAGTGATTACAAAGGCACGGTTCGAGATCGACTTCTGCTTGGACACTTCACATTCTGCTACCGTTTGTGCTCGTATGACTTCCTTGGCTTCAAGCTTGATGACGAACTTCTTCACCTCAGGGAGATTGATGTAATTAAAATATTTAGTAATATTGGCAAAAGTAGTATTTTAATAATATTAGAAATTTTAGTATTATTGTAATAGGGTTTTCAATTAGAACATTGTTTCCTATTAGGTTTAGGTTTGTTTTGGAAGTTAGGTTATTTATACGAGCGTAGGTTGATTATTGTAATTTGATTTTTGATGGAATAAAAGCTATTATTTTATTATTTATTTATGTTTATTTTATCATTGTTATTTCAAATTATTTCGTTCAATTCGTGTTTCGATTACCGTTCTTTTAATCTATCACATTCTAAGCCGAAACATTCTACCAAGCTCTCAGAAGGCATATCACAACTCTAAACAACCAACCAAGAGTACAGAGCCAAAGAACATAGATCAGGTCCTCAGACTCCACCAAGAGTTTGTTTCTTCATATGGGTTACAGGCCATGGTGAGACCCCTAACAAAGAACAATCTGCTCAAGAGAGGCATGCAAGTTCAGAGTAGTTGTATCATGTTCAACCCATCCATGGATAACCTTTTTCTGAATTGCTCTATTGGAGTTCATAAGCCTATCCAAGGTAGTTTCTCAGATTGGAATAAGAAGGGGGAGGAGGAGATGTAACATATAGTTTGACTGAGGGGTGATGTTGGGTTCAGATCCCACATGCGACCAATGAGTCTAAGGAAAGAGAGGAACCAACACAATTTTCAAAGAGACATACGAGTCTTTAGACTACCTATTTCTTCAAACAAAATTTCTTCTGTGGCACTGGCAGAGATTGCAAAAATGTCCAGCAATCTAAGATTCACGAGAAGTTGGGGAACTTTTGTCTTGTAATTGTGGAGGCTCTTGTTCCATTTCGTTGCAGAGTCGGTAAAATCCTCCACCAATGTTTCTTTCTTTGTATTCCTTAGTTATAAATCCTGCCTCACACTTCTTTCAAGTTGGGCAGAGGAGACACCATTAGCTTTTGGGGAGACAAGTGTTGTGATCAAGGACGACTGAAGACTTTGTTCCCAAATTTATTTGAAATGTGCAAAACAAAAGAGGTACAATAGCAGATTTTGCAGACTCTCTGTCTGACCAGCAGGACTGCAAATTCAACCTTAGAAGGGACTTCAATGATGCATTACTGTGGGAAGGCAAACAAGATGGGTTCTCTGTCACTAGAATATTTAAGCCATTACATCTCATGAAAGCCCTTCATCTCGTAAAACTGTAAGAACATTTAGGTAAACATTGTCCTTCCAGACTGAATTTCTTTTTATGATTGTAATACAAGGTAGGACACTCACTGTGGATAACTTGAGAAGAAGGGGAAATCATTAGGATAAACTTAGATTCATCATTCACACTCCTTCTAGTATGTCAGCAAACTCAAGTATCCACTAACTTACTGAGATCAAGTTTCCTAGGCAATAATACATTAGTCATGATGGACTTCAGGATCGTCAAACAGATATTGATGGGCATAAAACAGCATACTGAATAATATCCTCTTCTAATTGTGAAGACATTCATAAAGAAGAACACAAGGTTGAAGTAACATGAAATTATTTGCAAACCAGACACATGATTATTTGGCCTTTAAAGACATCAACAAGTCTGATGCAGTGAAAACACTTTGAAATCTGAGGATTCTATTAAATATCTGCCTCTCTATACTACTTCACTTCAACACCCGCTGATAAATGGTGATGACTGCTGCTTAGAAAACCACAATCACTGGTCCAAGTTAGAAATGTTTTGATTTTTCCATTTTGGTGACTTGAAACATCCAGTTGTTGATTGTTCAAAGAAGAAGCGTATTACTTTTCTTGCATATTCAAATCCTGTTTTTGATCCTCCCAGTCCCGGGGAAGTGATGTAGGACATCAAGGACACTCAGCCAACACATGTTATTGAGTGAATCTTTTATTTGTATATTGGTAAGATATTATATTCATTTTCTTCTATGCTCATGGTTTGCTTTTTTTGCAAGTTACTAGGATCACAAATAACGCATTTGGGAATGTTTTAGGTGGTCGATTATTTTTTTGTTTTAGATTTACGAAACTTTGTTCCTAAGGTTTTGGGTTTGAAACATTAGGACAATAAGAGATCATTTAATTAATTTTTTAGTTTACTTGTCGTTTCCACCAACTACTCACATCATCCTTTTTTTTTCAATTAACAAAGGCATTGTTACCCACATTTATGTAAAATATTTCATCACCAAAATCAGTCGCCTTGGCTAAACTAGATGATCTAAAAACATCAAAGGACTATAGCTATTTCCTTATCATCTATCCATCCCCAGTGATACCTTAAACTGATCCTCTGACTACAATTAAACAATGTAAAGCAAACAAACAACACCAACAAAGTTTAATCTTGGAAAACTCTATATACATACATACATACATACATCAAATTCTTCTCTCCCACACTACAACCATTCAACAATATTCCACCTTTAGGCCCATAAAATCATAATCCAACAATACCCAGATCCTAATTTTGGTCACAATCAACATTAAAGGGGCAAAATTAAAAAAAAAAAAAAAACCAAAAATCAAGAGAGAATTTTTACCAAAGCAAAGCGAGTGAACTTACAGTTGCAAGAGACGGGATTTGAAGGGGCAGAAGGAAAAGACCAAGTGGCGTTTCTGAACTCAGGAGATGTGAAGAGGGTCTTGATGGGCTCATTTGCAGGCCCTGAATCACCCAACCCATGGAGCCAAACAATGAACCTTCGAGACATGGTGTCTTCTTGTCTCTGTTGTTGATGAAGATTTGGGTTTGGGCGGAGAAGCAAGATGAAGAAGATGGTACTTGTGAACGTGATGGTGAGAACAGCAATGGGTTTTATGATAAAATGGAAATGCTGCTTCATTTTAATGGAAGCTTTTTGGGGCTGCCTCGGAGTAAAAACAGAGCAAATGCCATAGAATCTCCCTGATTTTTGATAATACCTATCATATCCTTTTGAGTAAGATTTTAAAGATTTTCAAAATTTGGTTAGTTTATGATTATGGTGATAATTTGAGTAGGTTGATCATGTTTGATTGATAGTAACCCTAGACTTGCCCAACATGTTGGTGAGCCACAATTGTCATTTAATGGGGGAATTCTTAAGTGCACCGATTAAGTGCCTGGTATCTTGCCTGGTGACTATCAGGCACCGTAGGATTGCATCGAGATAAGTGTTGACAATGATCTCGATGCAATTCTACGGGGCCTGGTAGCACCAAGCAAGATACCAGTGCACTGTAGTATTACTCCATCTAATGTCCAACCATGCTACGATTTTTCTGAAATTACTTCATTGTTGTTCTCACTTTCTACTTGAATCAAAGACTGCTCCCTCGTATGGTTTGATCTCCAATTCCGCAATGGCTACTAGAGAGAAACTCCACCTCCACCATCATCCCCAGCAGTGACTAGGGCACCACCATCACCATCACCATCATACTTATTCCCAATTTAATCTCTTTAGTTTGAGGTCTACAATCACTACCAACTAATATAAGGATTAGTATTAAAGTTATTAATTTGGAAGGACCAAGAAGTTCTTTGTAATGTAAATTTTAAAATCTTTCAAGTTTGAAATCCTAAAGTGAGATTTTCTAAACACCGTCAGAGTGTAGGTAGGTTGTGATATCATCTGTCACAAGTATCAATTGAATTGTACTACTACTTTTGCTAATCGAACTAAAATTTTGAGAAAATTATCTTGATATATAACTTCATAAATACAATTTATAAGTTTCATTTGATACCACAAGTGGCTTTTGAGATTTTTAAACCCATGAATTAGGTTGATATACAGTCAATGTTTCTCCATAAATCTACTTTTGTGTTTAAGCTAACACCCGGCCAATAAATCCGATGAGGGCCAGTGACTGATGCATATTCTAGACCGTGTGCGCGTAAAATCTTGTATTGTGTCTATTTTCCCCCTAATTATGGTGGATTGATATATATTCACAACAAACTATACCAATCTCAGTAAATATGTTGTTGCCTACATATTGTGCGCCTTACCGCATTCTTCGTTTGTTCACTCTTATTCGATTAAACAATTAACGAAGAAGAAATCCTCAATGATCCCTTACCAAAATGCATAGGGCGTCAATGCCCACCATCTCCAATGTTCAAGCAAAACATGTAATACCAAAAACCTCGAGTAAATTAATGGTAGTTTGGATTTAAGGTCCCATATGACTCGGACACACTACCCTGCTATTTGTTTGGAACATCAATCATCCAAAAGGTATAAAGTTTCTTCTATAAATACTTAAATCATCTGAACATCCATTTCGTGCAGATTACTTATCAATATTCCTTGGCCATAGTAATCATCACTATCACTGTTATTTGTCATTGATAGTGTAGGTTTCACAATGGCCAGGGTCAATTTCCTAGTATTGTGCCTTTCGACATTCCTAGTTTCTTCATTCTTGTTAGAAAAAACAATTGCATCAAATAATCACGACAAAAAAATCATCAAAGATCTCCTCCAGGGCTGTGTAGGGCGTCGATGTTTACGATTAAAACCACTTATTTACAGAAGTAGGAGTGAACACAAGTTGGTGGAACTTATGGACCCTCAGGATATAAAGGAGGCTGTGCAAGAGTTGGTGTCAAGAAAGCCGCCCCAAATTGTTATTCCTGAACCTGATGATATCCTAGAGGAAATCATGGTTATAGGACATTAACACCCTCCGCTCCTTTTTGTTTCATTTTTATTTGGTTAGAATGTCAGCTTGGGATGCTTATATTTCACCTTTGATCTAGTTAGAGGTCTGATTTTCTTGAAAGAAAAAAATCAGATCAACATTTTGAAGTTAACGCTTTTTTCGTTGTCTGATTAGAGGTGAATGGTGTTTTGCCTCTGAATCGTCGAAGGTAAGTGAACCTCGAAACTTTTGTTAAGCCTCTAAACAATAAATATGTACATATTGACAATGTCTTTTTTTTTTTTTTTTTTTGCATAAACATCTTTTTTTTAGTTCCCATAGATAAGTAAGTTACAGCTTTGGGAGACCTCTGAACATTACTAAGTTACAAAAAAATCTCAGAATAGTGATCGATCCATTTTGAGAGAAGAAAGAAAACATAACAATTTGTTTACATATCTTATTTCTAAAAGAAGGTGGATGAAGAGAAGATTGGCCATAGTGATTGATCCATTTAGTCTCAAGGATTTGGAAATACTCATCATCACTCCCTCCTTATGGGTAGAGTTAAAAGAACATAATTTATAGAACGAACACCCATGCTAGAAACCTGGTCGTTGTGATGTTAAATGTTTATTTATTCTTGGAAAATTCAAGTGTTTGTACGTTTTTTACCTTCGAATCTGAACACACAAATCTAGGCTATGCTAAATGATGTTGCGGAAGCAGGTTTCAATCATAACTTTTGCTAGTAAGAGACATGTCAAATGCTTATTAGCTACCCCACATGGTAGAAGTGATGGGAAATGAGATGGGCAAAGGAACACAATTTGCCACCTTCCACTGTTCATGAAAGACTACTGCCTACCGAACAAAACTTTGTCATCTATATGTATATTCAGTACCCAAAATTGGAGTCATCCCCAAGTAAGTGTTTTTTTAAATTCGACAGATGGAGGTTTAATACCAAACTAATGTCTAAGAAAAATACATCAAGGCACACCTAGATAATTTCAACAAGTAACTCATCATCACAAACAATTACATTCTGTATGAAATTATAGTTGTACATCATGAACAACTCTGAGCCATTGTAAAGCCTGATTTAATGGCTTATAATTGATGAGGGTATTTAAATTCATCAAAGCCATATTGTTGACAAAAATCACAAAGTTCTCTTGGTCCGCTAATGTTTTGTTACTTAAGTTGGTGTTTTAACCTAAGGTCATTACAAAGATGTTAGGCACAATTGTTAATAAAACTGATAATATCACCAAATGGTAAAGATTCATAAGGAATATCACCATTGTAACTTGCTTGTAATCTTTCTCTAACGGTCTCAACAAAGATTGGTGGAAGACCAGAAATGAACTTTCTTTTTCGGAAAGGGTTATTTGCATCAGGCTGATACATAACCTTTTTAAGGAAATATCTTTGTAAAACCTACAGTGGCTCAGAGTTGAACATTTATGAATCATTAACAAATATTTAGATTTATTTTTGAATTCACTAAGATCACTCATAAAATTCTTCAAACTGCAGAAAATCAATGTATGAATTGCATCTGGAATAAGTAAACCATCAGGTTCAGTTTTTATAGGATTTCCTAATAAATCAACCTTAACAGAGTCAAGGATTGTTTGTTGTTCCTCATTAGTGAGATAATTATCCCTCCATCCTTTGAGTAATCCAGAGAAGCCAACAATAATAAGCCCTGCAATAGTGGCATCATTATTGCCTTCGCTACGATGGGCAGAAGCCATCATAACCATTTCTTGGGTTAACTCAATAATACTTTCTTCAGTCAAACCGTCTATATTCCATGTATAGAGGTGATTTATAGAAAATGAACCATAGATCTGAAGAGATTTCTCTTCATATTGCATGTCAGGAAAGGATGGTCTAGGATAAAAGTTCCTAGTTGTTGGAACTGGATTTTGATATCGGTCAGAAGTTTTAGCATGCTTAAGGGGATTGATTTCGTAATGAATATAATTCAAATGATCTAATTCAACCATAGGATCAAAATCACTTTCAGATAAATCTTTAACAGATAAAGTATTAACATGGGGTTATTAATATTTAGAACTGCTAATTTGAGATCAATTTCTTTAATGATTTGATGTTGAGATGTTAGAACATTACGTTCTACAGTAGTACGTAGGTACAAATACGATACTGGTTTTGGAGAAGATTGTTGTTTTTGAGTCAATTGATCTTGATATACCTGATCTTGAACCAATTTCTCACCAATCTCATATAACAACAAATTAGTATAGTTAGTTTGTTGGATAACTCTACTAATTCCTTTGAATGTATTCTCAACATTATGATCTTTGAATGAGGAAGCAAGAACATTGGTTCCAAGAGTGGAAAACTTAATTGCTTCAAGTGGTGGTAAAATGGACTCTTTAACTGAATTAGTTTCTGTTGTAAGACATTGCTTAGAATTGGTTTTGATGACATTTATGCTAGGAAGATAATCAGAAAAATACCATTCTAAGAATGATAAATTCTGTTTCATTTCTTCACAACATGCATAAAATTGTTTTCCTAATTCTGTTCTTTGATCTTCAGTGGTTTGATCATAAAACAGATCTCGTTTTTGCTGATTGTAGGGTTAGATAAAATCATGCTTAATCCAATCTTTGTTAAGAATAAATTCTTTTCGTAACATAAACAGAGAAGGATGAGGAGGAGGGCGATCATCCATCTCAGATTGTGTAGGAGACTCAGGATTGTAGGTTGGTTGCGAAATCTGCGGAAACTGAGGGTTGTTTCTCAGACTTGCAAGATCAGGGTGTGGAAGGACCTCAGGAGGTGTCTGAGTTCTTGGAATATGTGTTTGAGCAGTCTTAAAGGAAGATAATGATCTTCTTCTATGTCTGAAAGTCTCAAACTAGTGTTGCGAGAATCAGAAAATCGCAATTGAACCGTTCCATCATCAAGAGTCAAGATCTGACTTAATTGACTTGGAATAGGTCTGCCATTTTCAGTGGGAATTTGCCAAGTGTCTGGAAGTGTGATTTGATCCAGTGAA